>JAIPRL010005572.1:0-31388 GCA_025469235.1 Pemphigus obesinymphae
TAAATAATTTACTAAAGAAATGGTGCACAATAGTTATTTAATGTTTTTGATTTTTATTAATCATATTATCTGCATATTTACAAGTTTAAGGAATATTAAGAGAATATTTTAGGATTTTTTTAGAGAAATATTAGCATCATATTTTAAGCTTTTAAGAACCTAAAAATCCGCTCTTTACACATAATATACTTACGCGTATCAAATTTTACAGTAAATCTGAAGTCAATCCTAATATTTTTAACGGTCCTCATATAGGCTGCAAGCCCGTCCCACCCTCATACATTTCGGAAAGCAGTCGGCAAATAGTAGACGGCCTTTTTTTTTTTTTTTTTTTTTTGCAGCTTATTCGCCTTTTCAATGAAGTATTTTGGCAAACTATACATTTTTTCGCATTTTCACCCCTCCCCCTGGCAAAAAAAAAAAAAAATAAATAAAAATTCTTCCGGACGGCTTTGCTCAGGTGGACACATACCTATATATTGTGACGTGTCCACAACAATGACAATGACGTTATGAGATATTAAACCAGAGATTATATATAAAATATAATATATATACCGATCACGTTTCCGATACGTTATGTAATCTGTTATTATTTTTTTAACAGTGATCGAAATTCTGCAGAAAACCACCCGGACGCTTTCAATCGTATATTTCGGAGAAAATGAAAAAAAAAAAAAATGTCGTCAAAATTGATAAAACGTGATTATACGCATATATAAGTATATAAGTGTATATTGTTCGTATTGGTCTTCCTGTTGTCGTGTGTTACGTAATCCAAAAAAAAAAAAAAACACAAAAACACTCGGTTCGGTGTCGGATCCGGAGTAGGGCACCGCAGAGTCCCTCCCTCGTTTTTCTCCAGAATTATAATCATTATACTCATCTAATGCAATGTAATTTATAACAGGTGACAACAAACTATATAGAATTCGTCTCGTGAATACATACATTAAAATACATATTATATAAAGTGTAATTTCGGTAATATAATTGAATTAACAATAAATCACACAATGGTTTCAAAATCATTTTTATTTCCAAAAATTGTGTTTTTTTTTTTTTTTTTTTTTTTTTGTATATAGAATCATATTCTATTTATAAAAATGTTTTTCGAAAAACAATTACAATAATTATAGGTACAATATTTACAATAGTAAGCTACTATACATACACTCCGAGATAATGTCAACATCTAAATTTAAATTAATTATTATTGATATTATTATTATATATTAAAATTATTGGATGCATATTTTCCAGAACTATATACTAGAACATTTATATATACCGAAATACTATATAAGTGTTATCGAAATAATTTAAACGGAAATATACAAAAAAAAAAAAAAAAATGCAACTTACGATTTTGTATATTTTATTATTAACATAATCGGAGTAACATACATTTGATCTTGTATTCAGTTTTCAGGTCTCATAGAATTAAAATAATTACCTACCTCTTTTAGGATTTTAAAACCTCTGATTCTATAATTGCTTTCAATAGCCTAAAATAGAAGAAAAAAAAATTAAAAAATTAAAAACAAATAACATATGTAGGTACAAATTTGTACATTATTATGTGTAAATTTCAAGATTTAAGAATTTTTTCGGAATTTCGAAGAAATAACAAAAGTCCATTTAGACAAAATCGTTTTTAACATCATTTAACGGCCGCAGTTTTTCCTTGGGTAGCTACTTGTTTTTCGAAAACGATATTTTTAAAATACGATCCTAATCAAATTTACTTCCACTTGTAACGGTTGAATTACGTCGTTGTTTAAGATTAGAAAAACTTCATTTTTTCGGGTATAACTTGTATTTAATAAATACAAAATGATATTATACTTTCAAGTTTTAAATTTATTTTTAAATTTTACTATTATACGTACGAATATATATATATATATCATAGTGTTACATCACGTTTGTCACTTTCAATTATAATATTATACAAAATTTTTAAAAATTGCGTTTTTCATGAAATTATTTCTATTAGTATTTACCTGCTCATTTAAATAATTAGTCTTGTCTTTACAAAATATATTATACTTATATTACAGTTTATGAGATTTATCAAGATATTGTTCACTAGCTTTAATTTATATTACCTATAGCTTTGAATAAAACGTTTGCTTATAAAATAAAATAAATAATGAAAATATATTAACATGCTTTTTCAATCGTATAAGCGTATAACTTTGATATTTTAAGTGACTATTTGAAATTTATTTATATTTATTTATTTATTTATACTGGGTTGCATAAACAACTTGAAAAAAAAAAAAACAGATCAATAAAGTTATGTTATCGGTGTGACATACCAACCGAAAAACATCTTTATCGAGTCAACCGAGTAGTGGACTATTGCACAAACATTCAAAGAATGGTGTGCAATAACCGTGGTTACGTTACCAGTGATAACAAAAGAGTTGAAAAGTCCCTGGTCATTAAAGTTTATCGATAATAATAGCAATATTATTGTTCAATATTCAGTTAAAAAAAAAAATCTTCGTTTTGTTCAAGTGAGTAAAAACGATCTCTATGAAATCTAGGCCTCGGAAAATTATTTAATTCTTCTTATACTAAATCTATTTACTATTCTTTGTCAGTGTCGGATGATGACAATGTTGAATATATAACGGACATGATTAATTTATATATATGTTTGCAGTTTAAATAAATAAAAAATAAATGCAATTAAAATAATACACTCCGAGCTATACGTATTTTTGTTATCGTCAAAATTTAAAAATACAATAAACCAATCAGTCAATCCAATAAAGTCGTAAGACACTTTAATAAAATATGTCTAGAACCAAAATCGGGTCTACAATTTATCGAACCGATTACAACATATTTGTAAAATTGATAAAAGATAAAGGTCGTTCATGCAACAGGCCAATATTTTATCGAGTCGATAATTAGTAATAATTGGTCGTTTGTACAACTCGGCATAGGTTTAGATGTCACATGTACCTTAAATGGGACCGCAACACCAACGTAAAATCGACCTGAAAGCGTGATAAAACCGTGGGAATTTGAAAAGTCGGATTTCAATTCTGAAGACCGGTTTGAATTCATCCGTTTATCTATTGTTAGCTTGTTTTTGTAGCCATATTATTTCTCATTAAAAATCGCAATTTTTTAAACACTGGTTATTATTCAATCTGTAATAATAAAGAAAAATGAATCACTTGATTCAAGGTAAAAGATCCCTTGAAAACAGGCCCGACAAATCCAAATCTGTTTACAGATTTTAAATCCGACTTTCCAAAGTTCCACAATTTTTTTCACACTTTAATATTTTAGTCGGAAATTTCGTGATGATACAGTGTCAAAAGTGATACGGGTACGGGGATATATTTAGATAAATTTTAAAATATACCTATATATATTTCTAAATTGCTACTAACATTTTTATTTTTCCTAACATTTCTTAAAAATTTCCGATACATAACCCTTTAAAAATCGCAGGTGTTACTAAAATGGTCTACGTATACCCGTAAATTTTAAATGATTTTTTTAAACGAATTTATTTTTATTTTTATGACAGTTGATTGTAAAAAAAGATTTTTATTAATTTTAAATCTCCATAAAAATAGCCGTGTATTAATTTATTTTTATTTTTTAAAAGCAGTTTAACTTCTCGTGTTCTCAACAAGTTTCATAAAAATTACCTATACATAACCTCTGTTAAAAAGCGGGGCGGGTCGCGTGGTTGCGTCCTTTTAAGTATTTGTATAAATTTTTTAAAGAAACTATTATATACGTATCTTATAACTAAAGACCCGATTTTCGTGCAGCTAACACGTAAAAAACGTGCAATTAAAATGTTAAAACGTGCAAAATCGTGCAAAAACAAAATATTTATTATAGGTTATTTCAAATTTTATTTTTGTATAATATTATTGTTTATTAGTTGGCATTAACTATTAAGAAGTACCTATTATATTAAAATATAAAATTAAAAAAAAAAATTCAATTTAATTTAAATAAAATAATAATAAACTGGCAGTATGTACATGACTGACTTTACAATATTTGATTAAAATTTATAATCACGTACATTTTCAAGTTTTTTTCTGTAAAATTACCCATGTATACGCGCACGCGCACACGTGTATATATACATACTGTGTACTTATACCTATAATTTATAGGAAAATTCGAATTATTCGAAAAAAAGTTCAGAAAACCCGTGGATTCCACGGACTTGTATTCCATTGTTTCTATATATATATATATATAGTTCGAAATCGGAAAACACGATTTCAACAATTTTATGTAGGCCAAGGGTTGGAATTTCGTACGGGAACGGGGCTGAAATTTTTCGAAAAAACAATCGTTGACATTTAAGTAATATATAGCCGGTACTGGTTGCACTCCGTGTGCACAATGACGTTGTGGTAATCTGTGCGATGCACTTTTTCACAGTAGAGGCGCACGACGGACGGGCGTTTGTAGGACAAATTTCTAGGGGACGTGCCGGACTTAAATAAATCGTAATATTTTTATATTATATATATATTGTAATAACGGCCGGTTCGAACGACAGTCCGTTGTAAAGTAGTTATTCTTCGGTGAGGGGGGGGGCATGCTCCTCCCCTGCAGGTCACCTGCAGTAGACTGCCCACAGGTATGGGCTGTGAGGAATACGGAAGGAGTTACAAAAACAGGTCGCCCGTCGAATTGACCCCGTACATAATGTATATAGGCATGTGGCGATGGAGGGGAAATTTTTGAATCGCCGCCGCGAATTTAATAAGAACCGGATCGGACTCGGACTGACGACGTTCAAAACAAAAGTGACAAAAGTCACATTTCCGGGTATTCTCCACGGGGGCCGCATGTTCGTCCCCCACCACGATCCGCTATAGGTTCACTTCCCCTCGAGTCATGAGCAATCCAAAATTCGGTTTTTAGATTACCCAAAAAAATTATTTTTAGCGTGTAATATAATATACCTATTAGGTAGTGTACCTAACCAACATATTTCGATTCAAAATCTGTCCTTGCCTTCGCCGTTCCTGCGCGCGGTAATCGTACATATATCAGGTACTTAAATAGTCAAATTTTTACTCAAATTGGTACCTATCTAATCGGCTAGTCTAGTAGATATAGGTAGGCTGGTTAGGGCGTTAGGTAGAAATGTATATAACGTGCATGTGTCGCGGGCGTTCAAATCCGGCAGCGTATACTCCCAAGTTTTTGCAACAGTAAATATTTTCTTTTCGAGTTTTTAATTAACGACTCGGCGGCGTTACGGATGTGATATCGCGCGCGCTTTTTCAATCCAGTTCGCAAAACCGGGCATTGTTTTCGGGCAATTTTTTTTTTTACAATTTTGTGCGTTTAAATGAACAAAATATTTAACTCGGCTAAATTTATCGTATAAAAACGGTATTATGACATACCGAGTTTTAGTTATGAGTAGATAAGGTTAGTTAACTAAAAGTAAACCGCTTGTACAAAATAATGCAGTGAAATGTGATTTAGCGTTCATAAATTTACACTTATCCGAGTTATCCATTAATCTTACAAACTTGGAAGCATTGAATAATGAACTGTTTGAATGTATGAATATGTTTAGAAAAATTGAAGATACTTTAACAAATATTCCTGGTCCAGATGGATAAAAAAAAAATAAAGACAAATTTATGTATATAATTGAAAACAACAATGAAGGGTATAAAACTATTAAATCTTATTATGAAGTTATGAAGTCAGGTAAAAAATATGTTAATTTAGATATAACGCCTACCTTATTGAATTGTTTTAAATATGCACCAATAATACTAGTGTAGACTCAGAACGTATAGTTTTTCTTTATATAAACATATTTTAAATAATAGAAGATTTAATTTTAATCAACATAATTTGGGTATGTATCTAATTATCAATTTTAATTAATACAATTAACATTTATCTAATTTTTTTACATAACTTTTGCATTTTTATAGTGCAATTTATTATGCAATTTTTACGTATTTTTTAGTGCAATTATACAATTTTAATAGGCATGCAATTTTCATGTGTTTTCAACGCAATTAAATCCGGTCTTTAGCTATAATATAAAATTTATGAAATCTCATTAGTATATTGGTCCTTATATTGATATAGTAATCAATTTGTTGTATATTATAATAATTATTACTTAACATTTAATACAAATTACAAAGCAAATTTAAAATAATACATTTTAAATAGTTTTATCTTGTATATCTTGTATTTAGATACTTTTTTTTTAGTATCTTGTCCTACCTTGCGTACGTACACGTTGTATTCTAATATCCGTTCATGATATATATATATATATGTTATGTAATATAAAATGATTTTACGATATATATATTTAATTTCTGAATCTTTCGTTGACCTGGCCCGCGACGGTAGAAAAATAAGGACTCTCGTACAAGGATAAGGTCGTCACTTGCAGGACGAAGGGTTACTTATAACACTATAACATGTACTTATATATATATATATATATATGTGGAGGACTTAACTTATATTTACTGTGCACGCGTATGTATACGTCATCGTCCTTCGGGCGTGTACACGAAGTAATAAGAAATTTTCTTTAAACTATACGTACTTTTTTCTCGGGAAGTCGACGTCCTCCGTCGACTATTTTACGGGCGGAACATAAATTGTGGTCTGGAACGAAGTTGATTAAATTGTTGCGATAATTTATTATATTGCGGTCGACGGTGCGGCATGGATATACGCAGTGAATTTCGGTTAGTGGACGGTGAAGGGCCCCGCCGACAAATTAATATACCTACCGGACAGAGAAAATCGCCTACGAAATTATTTTCTGTTCGAAATTTTGCGATTGAACCGAAACGCGGTATCGTACAAAAAGAATGAAAAATGATTAAACATCAATTGCGTTTTAAAATTTTTTATTGAAACGTATTCCGTCATATTATATATATGATATATATAGATACCTTCAAATGTTCTTCGGCGAGTAATCCCACCGCTAATATTGAGTACGTTTATTTTTTCTTTATTTTTTGTAAAATTTTGAAATGCGGCGGGAATTGGGAACAGTATTTTTATTTTTTTTTTTTTTGGGGAGGGGGTGAACACTGTCCCGAATACATTCGGGATTTAATCTTCCGGCAATCTGTGCCGCAATAAAAAAAATAAAAAAAAATAAAAATGCGAGTATAGGTAGGTAAATATACACGATCATTTTACAATTTACCATTCTCATTTATTGATATAATATTATTTTTACATATTTTTCGTAAACAATCGTCTGATCATGACGTCACGATACCAAATATACATTATACATTTATTATTGTAATATTTTAATGTACAAGTGTAAAAAAAAAAAAAATAGAAAACAAACAAACAAACAAAAATTCGATCACTTTACAGCTACTAGAATCTATTTATCGTAAAAATAACATTATATTTATTAGATATGCGAGACTCCTAAATAATATAATATACATAATATCATATTATGGTAATAATAATGATATCGTTACAGACGTGTTAGGTACATATTATTATATTGTATTGTATTGTACACGACTACTACGAAAGATCAAGAACAAAATATAAAATGAAAACGGCAGTATGCGAATGAAAAATTAAAATCTGACGACTAACGACTATAATTATTATCTATATACCATTCCATATAACATGTATTATTATTTTATCGTGTGTAAATACTATATATTTTTAAAAATTTTTTCTGTAATATATAATATATTATATTATGTTCACGTATTTTTTTTTTTTTTTATTTTTTTTTTTATTTTTTTTTTTATTTTTATGTTCCTCAGCATTGCTTATAATAATATTATGATAGGTAATTAGTATAATAATAATATAAACAAATAATTATACAATAATATAAATCACGCGTACCTACGTAATATAATAGGTACGCGTAAATAATATCTTACAATATATAGTATGTATACATTATCATAATGAAAATCAATCGAAAATATTTCACGTTTATTAAAATAAAATTGGATCACACGCGGGATAATCGTAATTGTACACGTTCCACATTACGAGTACGTCTATCTATTCCTATAAAACATAATTATTATGATTATTATTATTATTATTTGCGACAGCCGTTCTTCTTTCACTACTGTAGTCTCGACCAGTACGACGTGTGTTCCGGCGCTTGGCTTAACGGTATTTGCACCGGCACCGACACTCCAGCAGATATTACTCCTGAGAACACGCAAAGAAAAAAAAAAAAAAAATTGGCATTTTCGTAATAGGCAAACAACAAAAATGGACACGGATACTATTATAAATGGGGTTGGCACCGAAATACAAAAATAAAAACCAAACAACCAAACAACCGGTTCTGAAACCGGTTGTTGTGGGTAACTACTGAAATCAAAGCGTCAAAACGAGAACAGGAACATAGATATAAAATTTTACCCCGAACCCTCGTTATTAAAATCGGTTTCGGTAAAATTTCGTAAATAATATTAAATATTATTAACGATAGAAAAATTTAGGAAATTTTCATGTAGAGGAAAACTTGTTTATTTAAATAATAAAATATTGCTTTACGTTTTACGGTTTAGGTAATAATACGTACTTATGCCTATTAATTTACACTATGCCCGGCCCTACTTCCATCACGGGTTACGTTTCTGCGGTTACGAATTTAGCAAGAAAAAGGGATAGAAATACTAATTTGAAATTTTACAAATGTTAATTAAAATCCTAAAGTAAAATCGGTATTTATAGTATAAATATGTATAATACTTGTTTTTTTTTTTTTTTTTATATGGAACCTATTTAAAAATCGATTCTAACTAGAAACTCAATATTATGGCTTATTTTCAACAGGGACAGGAACCTAAAATACTCTTAAGGTTTCGATCTCTGTATACTAATATGTACATATATTACATCAAAGCATACTGATTTGTTTTCGTGAAATAATATCTGTTGGGATTAATTTCTATTCTAAATAATGAAATTTGTTATAATTTAAAATCATAATATTATGTCAAAATTCGAATTTTTTTCATCATTTAAATGTCACTAGACACTATATATTATAACTTTTGTAACAATATTACGTTATATTGTCCAAATTTATTCGGTTTCTATTGTTTCTAGTCAAAATATAGAATTTATTAAAGGATAATGTTTAACAATGACGGGCAATTTAAAAGAAATCATGAACTTAAATAAGCCAAGTTCAATTAACCCGAAATCTTTCCGTTTAAAAGTAATAGTTTACAAAAAATAAATCTCAACTTATCAAGTTTAAAATTAAAACGGAATACAAATATTAACTATACTAATTCGGTTAAAAAAAGGTCAAGTTTTTTGTTTTTCATTGTAATAATATTAGGATTTGAATCTTTAAAATTATTCAACAAAGAGTAACAATAATCGGCCTACTATTTTACTTTTTAAATAATTTAACATTTGTATGAATAATATTATAAGTATAAACTCATTTATTCTGGATGAGCTTTTGAAAATCAACTATAAAAAGTTAGGTCAATAAAATTAAAATTTATATTACTTAAGCTATAACTATAATAATAATAAAAAATAACCAACAAGTTTAATATTTGTATATTAAAAATGGCATTTGTATAATATGTTCTAAAAGGGCTTGAGAGGGCTTGAGTAATGTTAATAATTTAATAAAATTAAAACTATAATAATAATAATAATATGTAGTATGATTAATGTTTTTTTTTTTTTTTTGTCTTGCTTTTTTGTGTACAAATCCTCGTATAAAATATACAATTTAAACTTATTCCGGAATAAAGTATAATACCAAAAGTATTGCATGGATATGCATAATGTAGCGTAAAGTTATACGTTTTTGAATTGTTGAACAAAATATATTGAAAATATGATATGAAAAATCGAACAATGTTACAATAATATGTATAAATTGTAAAATATTCAAATTTAAATTCGAAAGATGCCGTGCAAATTGAGCGCAAACATAGTCAAATTTTTACGATTTAAACTAGAAGATTGGAAATATGTTGCCATGCACATTAAGTGAAAATTTCAAAGATGTTTTTTTTTTATCGTTAGATTGTTATACGTATATTGATAACAATATTATGGCACAAAGTGGAAATATGCAGGTTGCCATATGTTTACGCCTTAACCATAATATGAAGGTTTCCTAAAAGATTTTGTTCGTAGAAAAACGATTTTCCCAACAAAAAATACATAATATACAGATTGTTAAATGGACTTAAAATATTCCATTTTTAAATTCGGATATTTTTAAATAATATTGTATTTTGTGTTATATTATGCCATGTGAGAACACAACATTGTGTGAAGTCAAAAATGTTTCTCGTACAAGTTAATTGATTAACGAATATTTAGAGGGTTATATTTTGAGGAGAAAAATGGCTTCATTACTAATCTTACTATCTGTAGTGGTTATCCAATAAACTCATAAGATTATTAAAAATATAGAATAATTATATATATATATATCATACATTTCCATACTTAATATCAAATTATAATATTTTACTGTCATAGGCAAACCAAATCTATCAAAGTTCTAGAAAGTCATGTTTTAGATTATCTACCGAGTTATAGATTGTTAATCGTGAATGTTTAATCATTTGTAAATATAGAATTGTAATAAATTAGAAAAATACAAAAATAAATTAAATCAAAAACTTAAAATTATATTTTTTTCAATTTATCTTTATGATCTGTAAATATATATTATTATATATTAAAAGCGATATCGATATATTATGTTTATTTTGAAGTTCAGTGACAAATTTGTAAAATGTCAAGATGATGTAATGGAAATTTATATATTTCATTATGTCATTCTTCAGAGTTCAGTGGAATTACATAATATGTGTTTGGTAGTTAATTTAAGATGACGCTGCACTCGTATTTATTGGCTCTGTCATCAAATCACTCTAATGGGCAATATAGGAAACAGTATGCTAGCGCTGATTAGTGAATTTATTACCATATTTAAAGAATGAAATATTTTCGAGGCCATCTCGGAGCCTTTTTGTAAAATATCTTCGATTTAAGAAGTTGCAACTAATTAAACAATCAAGAAACGATAAATAATGTAACTCCTTTTTTATTTAACATCAAACGAAAAAGCTTTGCGATTCCCTCGAAAATATTGTTTTCTTTAATTTTGGTAATGGGTGTTTTAACTCTAAATTTAATTTAAACGCTAAAACTCACAATTTAAGTATTGTAATATTACCTATATTTTTCATTAGTCAGACGGAGACATCAAATACAGCTTCAAATGATCACATTTGAAAAATTGAAAACCGGGTGAAAAAAAAAATGGGGTCATTTATACGTAAATGTCCTCCAAAATACGTAGAAACGCTTAGAAAAACGGTAAATAATCAAAAATAAGTTCATTTTTTCTACGAAATATAAAAAAATCTGTACAAAAACGGTATGACAAGTGTTCCGTATAAAAATTTGCAGGGACAACGGGACGTCATGCTGAAAAATGGGAAATACCGTTTAAACGAGACGTATATGGTCACCACCACCATAGTGTAGCGTCCTAGTTTGACGTACCAGAGAAACACTTCTACACGAGAATTTCGTTCGCGACAAGGTAGTTTTCCAAAATTTAATCTCGTTAAAATTTGACCGTAAATAGAGTTTTTTTTTTCAATAAATTTTAATCAGAATCAAAATCGCAAGTCCGTATTGATCATCATCGTAAAATACAACGATATCGACGATGTAAATATTATTATATTCACTTTCGGACGTGCGCTTTTAAAGCAAATTAAATTTGGCTTATAAGCAGAAATAATAAAATAAAATTATAAAGATACATGACATATATGGATTTAAGTATAATAACAATAGATGGATGTAGATTGGGGAAGATGGTGGTAGCTTGCTCGTAGCGTTCCCTGCGCGCACGAGTCTTGGTTATTAAGGTATCCTGTATTAAACAAAGTCTCCCGTATCGGCCGTTCATATCAAAACGGCACTCTTAAGGACCACCTGACGATCTGAAGATCTGCCGTTCCAACATTGCGCTCACGGTCTGTATACTATCAGCCGTCGATTGGGAAATACGCGAATGGTTTTACGGTACTTAATATACTGTATATTTTCTAAAACAACGCAACCGTTATTAATGGTTTTTTTTCCTATAAAACGCGCGGCTTTTCTCGACGTGCAGGCGTTCTAAACTTCGACTATTGCCAATAACTCCGGTGTGCAGGTGTGTAATTAAATTTCAATTTTTTTTAAATTAATAACATTTCACGTTCGACGTGGTCGTCGTTTTTAAACCGTCGTGGAAATTAATTTTTGAAAACGATTAAAAAATCGTATGTGATTACCTGTGCCCGTAGCTCCGGGCGACGTGTTTGACGCGTGGTGCGTGGAAGTGGGATACGCGGCCGGATGCGTGTTGGCGTTGACCGAATGCGCGGGAGCCGGTTGGCACGGCACACGTGGCGACGAGGACACCGGGTGATTGTACAGCGAGTCCGGTGGCGGGTGATGGAACATGTACGGGTACGAGCTGGCCGGGTGATGGTGGTGATGATGGTGATGGCCGCCGGTCACCATACTCGACATGGAGCTGAAAATGCCAACGGAAAACGTGTCGGTGAACGTTTTTAACGATTATTATTATTATTATTATTATTAATCGTTTTTTCGACTATCGTGTGATATTTTCGAATTGTCCGAAACGAAACGGAACATTATATGTAAGTACATGAAAAAATATTCGATTATAGATTTTACTCGGAATATATTATGGTTGAAATATACTAGGTTAGGTATCGCAATTAATAGCCTCTGTTGTTTGTTGTCATAAAAATAAAATGGCGGCGTAAGGGTAAAGTTTCTATAATCATTTACCACAGATAATGGCTATCAATCATATTGTATCAAATCGATTTAAATAAATACAGTTTCGACGAACAAAATATCCGATTTATTCGTTAAATATAATATGTAATTCGTAAAGTATTATTTTACAATATTATTAGTAATTTATATTTTATATTACATAATAATATATTACTTTAAATGTTGTCAGCCAATGAAAACATCACCCCTTACGCTACCGTTTTAATTTCTTCAAGTGATAATACCATAGAGTAGGGGTACAACTGCAATAACCTAGTATATTTCCACCATGCAATATATTATGTAGGTATTTTAAGTTATATTCGATGTGGGAAACCACGAAATCTTTTCGATGGAATTGTTTTGTAATCGCCATTCGGCAATAAATCCAGAGTGACCAATTGGAAATGAAAATTACTTTGTTCACCGGCACAAAGTCTAATAGTTAAAAACAATTACAAAGTTTTTTGTGAAAAAATTAATAAAAACTAGTTTCCAACGCATTTTTTTGTGTGTGAAAAACGTAAACATATTTTCGTTATTATTAGAAAAGCCAGTCTGCATAAATACAAACCACAACAATAACCGACTGTTTCCACTAAATATTTTGATCAAAGATTAAGCTGAGTTACATAGGTTACAATATTTTTAATTTTAATTCGACATTGACCAAATTACGAGTAAATTAATTCACTGCTCACAATTCACAATTAATAATATATACATACATATTCATACACACACACATATATACTTTTATACATACGTCTATATATATATATATATATACAATATATGCGTTAAAAAAAATGTATAGTCATAGTAAATTAAAGAGTTGGGTTCAATATAGAAATTAAATATTGTAAAAAAAAATTAAGTTTTAAAACAATAAATTGGTAAATATTTTGTACCTATAAAAAACTTAGTTGGGTGAAAATTTTGGACACACTGAAAATGAAAAACAATATTTAATCTATATATCTTTTAAAATTCGTGATGACTTACCCCGTATGTTCTAAGCAACAGTTAGTGGTATTTAAAAATTAAAAAAAAAATATTTGTAAGAGAAAACAGACTCATTACTATTATTTTTTGGGAACAAATAAGCGAACGTATGAAAAACGTCAATCTCTGTTTGGCATCTCCCGATTTCAATCACGTAACTATATTTTATGATTAATTTACCAAATTAGGTCTTACATATTTTATATTGTTAAATTATTGTATTAGTTTAAACACTTTAAACCATATAGTAAATAATATGATATAGAAGTGGCTATATATGATACGAGCACAATGACAACTCCGAGCGTGGTCAATTTAACAGAAATACAAATCGCTCGCGAGTTGTGATTGGTATCTCACCATAAAATAAATTATTGAAAATACTCGGGAAAAATACAGAAAAACTGCTTATCGATACAAAAATCAGTACTTTTCTACTACTTATCTCCTATCGACAGTCTGAGCACTTGTTACGGATAAATATCTTTAAATGATATCTGATAAACGGTTACCCTTATAATTGGTCACTCTGAGCGTTGACATTCTCCATTCTTCAGTTATATATATATTCGTATGACCAGGGATTGGTATATACCATAAAATGGTCGGCGACCACGATGGAGTATTGAAAATGTGCGAGACTTACCCGTAATTGTCAGTGGGCATGGTGGCTATGGGCTGCGAGATGGATTGGTACATGTGATTGAACCCGGCCGCTTGAATGGACGACAACCGGTTGTTGTGGCCACCGATGCTGCCACCGCCGCCGCCGCCGCCGCCACCTGACACGTTCGACGAGGCCACGGCCGGTGGACTGACGGACGCGGACGATGACGACAGTGCGGCCGGCGTACCGTTCTGTTGGTCGAGTCCACCGCCGCCACCACCGCCGCCGCCACCGCCGCCCCTGCGCTGGTTTCTCAATTTCTCTTCTCGTCGCCACTTTGCTCGCCGATTGCTGAACCAGACCTGCGAACAGAGAATACGGTTTTTGGGGTCAGTGTCCGTGAACTCTTGTTGAGGTTTTTTTTCAGGCATTCAACGGATTTCCCGAAAAAAAAAAAACCCCCCACCACGATTTATCGATTTCTATTAGGCTAATGTGCACGTTACACAGAGCCGACAATATAACAATAATTCGAGAGCGGAATGTTTTATTCCCACTACATATGTTTGTGTTTTTTCGTTGTTATTTTTGTACCGGGGGGAAAGGACCGCCGTTTACGTTTCCATTAGGATTTATTGCGAATCCCGGGTCCCGCATTGACGGATTCCATTTCGACTGTGTGTATGTACACTTGCAGCTCTCGACCATTGACCGAATTCATCGATCCGTAAGAACTATACACCGGCCGTGTATTCCCGAATGGCCACTGTGCTCTGCGGGTTTTGTGTGTACGTTTCTAATTTAGCTAATGACCGGTTGCTGTCCTACATTAATATTACTATTCAATTCCGCTAATGTCGCGGCCCCGGACGCGCCCCTTACATCTATCTATCTGGTCGTAGTTGTGTACCACCGCGCCGCCACTCTAGAGGAATTCGCGAGAGCCGACCACCCGCGGTATTTGTGATATATTACTATGCGTTTCTCGATATGGCCGCCGTATAGAGGTATACTCGCGGCGGTTGTTAACGTTCCGTTTTAAATCGGAATCCTCTTTCATTCCTCGTTATTTTAACATAAAAAGCGTCTCACCGGGATCGGGTCCGGGCCTTTCTCCATCAACGAGTACAATGTATCAAATGTGCGTGTACGACCATTATGAATATTATTGTAGACAACTGTCGAACCAATTTTGAGAGAGAGAAAATCAATAGTTATGTACGAATATACGAATAGTATACAATACGTCAAGTTTTTACAGACGAAATTCGTCATTTTCGACCATAAGTTTGAAATCCGCACGGTCTCGGGTGGAAAAATATTAAAATGAGTAGTTCTCTCGCAAACTTCGCGATATATATATATATATATATATAGCCGTTTAACAATGTACAGTGAGATTATATTTTAGTATATTCACCTTCAGCCGATTTCTGCGATAAACATGCTCTTTACAGGTTATATTATATCGACGTAAACGCTATCATCGTGGTCCGGCCAACTGTATATATATATATATATGGCAAACCGAGGATTGGTTCCCCCGTGTATAATTATATTTAATTCCACGAAACCACGGTAAAAGGGGTTTTCACTACATCGCGATACTGTGTAGTCCGCCATTAGTTCGGCGAATTCATTATTTCATGAATATTTAACTTTGTATGCAGTATAAATACAAACCATACTTGGATCTAGTTAAATATTTCGAAACCGTGCTCACAATTCTCGGACCGATATAAACAATTTCTGAGGCAAACATTGATTGGTCGTGAGGTTGTAATAACTTATCGTCATCTTTTCGTAATCGTTATTATTTATTGTGATAAGCATCAAGTAACAAGTACGTTACAAGTGTAAATTCGTAAATAAGTTGGCATTTGGTTCCCAAAATATATAGTAATATGATAATTGATAATACATTAAAAAAAGTTCTTGAAAATTGGAAGAATCGAGTAATTACGTAAACATCAGACAAATAAAAAAAATAAAAACTCAAACGTGTAAGCAAAAATTATCATTTTTATAAAATACTATGAGTTACCAATATACATTTTTTACGTCTTTCAATTTTACACGTGTTAGTGTTATCATAAAGTGCAGTACAATAATAGTTTCCTTTTAAAATCCAAACGTATAGGTACATTTCATAGCACCACAAAGATGTCTACTAATGAACGCATATGAGCGGTCATAGTAGTCGAGAGGTTAATAGCGGACGGGCCGTTGAAATCCGAAACATTTTGATAGAATATAATGAGATCGGGGAAATCTGATTCCTTGTCAATATAAAAGTATACCGCGCTATAGTAAAATGGTGATATTTCTTAACTGTATGATATAAGCAGTATGATATTAATTTTTTTTTTTTAAGACGCTTTAGGCTTTTTGAATAGATATCTAACAACGGCTCGATAATTTTACGTCAAACTAAACAAGTCACTGTATACTGAACTGTCGATTAAATAATTTTCAAATATTCACCTTTATCGTTCGTTACCGGTATACCTGTGCCCTCAATCGCGTTCAACAGGCTCGCATTTCGCTACGACGGTGGTCGTTGAATTTATCGTCGGGCCGTACGGATGTTAAAAACCGGCGGTCCCTTTATGCTCGTTAAATTTATGTCCACCCCCGAGTACACATATGGGTTTTTATTGTCGTTATGAGGGCGTTCCGCGATTAATCAGACTCTCTTTTTTTTCCCTTCTTTCCCCCCGATGTCCGGCACCGAAGAGGACAATTTCCTAACCGGTGGCGATCGTGGGACCTGCACGAATATATATATATATATATATATATAATAGTGCTCTGGCGGTTAGGCGGAGGGATATAGTGAACGTCTCGGTAATTGAACTGTCCCCAATTGCCCGGCACAAACAGATTATTTTTCTGTACTCTTATATATTATTATATTATATACAATACTCGTATTATTACCCGTCGCTAATAAAATCAAACTAGCCTATATATACACACACCCCACCGTCCGCCGTGTCGTATAATGTAATGTTTTCGGGGGAGGTGGTGCGAGCACAATATTTTCCGTGTCCGTCGTGTTAAAAGTGAATTACGGCAAGTCGAAGAAATCGACCGCGCGTGCAGTCCGTTATACGTACGTTACGTATATACCGTTATCAGGGGACGGACAACGCTATCACAGATATCGCAAAACCAGTCGGCGGTCGCCATGCTTTCCGATCCGATGTCATCATTGTAATTGCACACACTGTCAGTATACTGTCGCGTTATCATTGACAGCCCAGAATCTATACATAAACAATGATAAAATCTCATCCGAAAACACGGTGCGACGGATTTTCCCGCCGTATTTCGTATCTTATCTTTATTTTCTTTCCTAATATTTCGTGTAAATTCTCATCGGTGACAATAATTATACCCGCTCCTTTTATTCCGTGCCGTTATCATCGCCGGGGTATTTTCCCGTACACAAACAATCGTCGCGTAGCGATACGACGACAATGGGAAAAAATACGGTTTTACATCACGCGAAAGAAAATAATAGAATACATACGAGTATGTACCTATTATATCGCGCACCCCGTCGCCGGAATGCCGGCGCGTTTATGTATATAACTGTATAGGTATCCACACCGGCGGCAGCCAACCGCAGTGCCGCACATACTACGCGATCCCCCGGTGTGGGGAGGTTGCCCCCTTTTCAAAATCAATACTTAGCGCCCTAACGTCCGTGGTTTTCATTGTCGCGCGCGCGGAATAAATATCGTGTAAATATTTTCGCAGGGTTCCCTTCAGCCGGTCGTCTGATATACACTATCGTAACGTTCGGAACAGGGACGGTCGTGTCTCGTCACGGTATAGAACATATAAGTAGGGAAACTCGTCTTTATTGAGTAGGCACACTTTCTTATCATACAAGAGACCTGGCGTATTTTTCATGGAAGAATTAAACAGTTCGTGGAAAAAAAATGTTGAATTCAAAAACAGTGAGGTATAATTTACGAAAAGAAAATACTCAGAATAGGTTCATTGTATTATTATATACGTACGATTTCTTTATTTTTCATATTGTTGGAGGAAATCGCTGTATAGTACAGAATTGTAGAAATGAGTCAAGAAAAACAAATCTAGTTAGTTTTTTCGTTTTCCAAAAGATAATAATAGGTAACAAGTATTCTTATATATAATTACATCGACAAACACACTCAATTTAATTTCAATTAATAAAAATGAATATAACATTGATACAATATATAACAATAATATACTTAATAAAAAATAATTTTACCAGTAAACTGTCTAATTATTATTTAACATGTGCCAATAATCACAGATTATATTATATTTTTATAATATAATATTTTTCATTCCTTTACATTTACTACCATGTGGATATTACAATATCTTATCAATAACAGTGATAACATTGTTTTCCGCCAGCTCTGTAGTAAGATAAGAAAGTTGGATAGAAAAAGAACAAAGGAATTTTGCCAAGTTTCCCTACTTATATCTTCTATACCGTGGTCTCGTCGTCAGCCCGAGCAATGGCCACCGTAACCACGTATACCACGGCGTTAAGCTGTATAATTACGTTACATAATCGGTAGAAAATCGAAAGGATCGTTTTTACCTGTATCCTGGCCTCCGGTAGAGATATGTTGTCCGCCAGCCTCTCTCTGGCAAACACGTCCGGATAGTGTGTTCTTTCAAACTCTGCGAAAAGAAAATATAAAGTCATAATACATATTTTGGTGCAGGTACCTAACGCAATAACCAATCAGTTTTGAAAAGTACTTTTTTTTAAATTTTTTTTTTTTTCTTGCAGGATAAGATGGCGAGTTGCGTTATACAAACGATATAGCTAGCGTATAACTTGGTAACGGATTTATACGTAAATTCATATGTGTTTAGAAGAAGACGTTTGAAATCTGATAAGAAACGTGCACGATTTATTTCATTCATATTAAAATAACACCGATTTTATTTTGCATATTTTTAACATTTTTAACTCGTTTTGCGCATACTTAATGCATATTTGTCATGTTTTAATTTTTAACGCATATTTTTGTTTTTAACTTATATTTTCACGTGTTCTTATTTCCAGCTATAAAAATTTGTGAAACTATTGGTTTTGTATACTAAATATTTTAAAATTACAAGCAAAAACTTTCCAGGGTATAATAAAGTAGACTTTATCCGACAAGAAATGTGCACGATTTTTATCAAAATAACACCAATTTGATTTTGCATATTTCCAACTTTTTAAACCTTTTTTACATATTTAATACACAGGTATTTGTAAATTTTTAATGCATATTATAGTATTTTTAAATGTATACTTTGAGGGTTTTTTGTGCATATAAATCCGTTCTCTACTTATAACATATAAATCGAAAAACCATAAGCGGCGCGTATATAATATATACCTACGAGTATATAATTCCGAAACAAAACAAATGCTATCAATTGGTCAATAATTTAATTAATGTAGTGTAGTTATTGTGGTTTTTTTTTTAATTTTCCCAAGTTCTCACAATATTGTACTGGATGATCGATGTGTAATGTAAATTTAGTGAATTACTTAATCTATTAATTGGATCAAGTAATCAAACAAAAACACCCGATATACCAAACGGCCGTTATGGTTACAATTTTGTACCAAAGTTGCGGTGATCTTGGGTTGATACCGCATATTGAGTAATAAGATGATACGCAATGGAAATATTTTCGGTTAAGTTGTAAAAGCTTGTTGAATTCAGTTTAGTTTAGTATAGCATTTGTGGAATTAATTAAATAATATACTATACCTATAGCTTATTATTAAATCATTAAAGTGTTTCGAAATTTATTTGAGAATTAAAACTTGAAATCGTATATATTATATATTTATATATATATATTATATATAATTGTAGTGTTAGTGAAATTTATAACTTCTAGATTAAAAATTGAATCACCCGAATTCCATAAAAATAATTTTACGCGTGGGAGTTAATCTTATACATGATTCTTTCAAATTGATTTATGACTAATCATGAGCTAGCAAATGAAATCTTGATTATTATAAAAGACATTTTATATATTTTTTTATTCAGATACATTTTAGAAGTATTAGGTACATACGACTATTGAAACTGGAAGCCAAACATATTTTAGTTCTAAATTTTGTGTGATAAATCTATAGCTATACTTAATTAGTGTTAACTAGTACCGATTGATTTGGCATTGCTAAAATTCAACAACGAAATCGAAATTTAGATAAATATTGGTATCAGAAGAACATTTTGACGTGAAATGCCAAGACCTAAGTCCCAAGAGTATAAACATTTTAACGGAGACGATAGAATTGATTAATGAAAACGACGTCTGTGACAGTGTGACGACTGAAAAGGCTAATAATAAACATCGATTGGCGAAAATTGGAAAACAATTGGAGAATGCACTTAATCAAAAGATTGCCTATACTGACGAACGTTTTTGAACGATTGAACAAAAAAATGAAATATCTGTCCTGGCTTGCCCGATTATTTTTATCGGAATATCTTTGAAATACAAAGGTTGGATTCTGGACGGATTTAACGATATAAAGTATCACACGATCGTGAGCGTTATATGTGAATGACTAACCTTTTTCTAAGCTGTCTATTTGGTCGTTGGTGAAACTAGTCCTGTTCCTTTGCAGTTTCCTTTTCAGTCTAAGTCTTAGTTGCGAATCATCGTCCGCCGATGAATTGTGCTCCGAGTTGCCATCGGATGTGCTTTCCGGTGCCAATTCAGCAGCTGAAACACGAATTCGAATTCATCTAAATATATGTACGATTTGAAACAAGATTTTCGATATCACGGACTAATCGAACCGTATCAAGGGTGGATCCGAGAGGGACTATGGGGTGCTCATTAACAAATCCTTAATTTTTTTGAATTTACAAAGTTAAAAAATTTAAAACACGTGAAAAAAAAAAGGCATAGAAGATTTTTTCAATTTTTGGGATATATTTAAAATAATATCCGAATAACTGTTAGGTTCATATTAAATTTTCAGGTATTCAAAATAAAAATTGTCAATCAAATAAAATTAAATGTTTGATCGTGAATATAATGTTTTATTTTGTAATTAAAATTTTAAACGTTTGTGTTAAATATAAAAGTGAATCAATAATATCCTATAAAATTTTCAAAATATATAAATAGTTGGAATTAATTATGATTAATTACCAATAATTATTTACGTTTATTTATAATTAATATTCTTATATAATTACATTTTTTGGTGTTCAAATAATAAAATGAAAAAAATGGTCAATCAACCATTCGTTTCTCGGACAGGATGGTTTATTATTAGACTATATTTATAGATTTGAAAACAAAGATAAATCATTGCATTCGTTATTAATTCAGTATAATATTATTTTAATTAGTTTTCCATTATGCTCAAGAAAACTATTGGGAAAATCGAAAATTTAATGTATCAATTAGAATGAATTAGCTTTCAGATAGTGTTTTACCCAAAAATTCCTACTCGACTCAAAAATAAACATCATTGTAAAGCCAATACATTCATTGCAACGTTTCGAATTTAAAATGGTAAACAAAAATTAAATATTCTACATTTTTAAATTCGTACTTTGGTGGTGATTAATATTGCATAAGTTGTGTAGAAATAATGTGAATGCATAAGTCATCTGTATCCTAATTCTTTATAAGTTTTACATTTAAATATAGGTATATAGAATTAGAATGAACTAAAATTATTTGAAAACAATATATAAAATGTCTTTTTAAAACGTAAATTTTAAGAATTTTGAGAATCGTTTTTTTTAAATAAAATTAAAACTCCTCAATTTTTTATCGCCAACATCTCGTTATAATGTTTTAATTAATTTTAGTCATAAAAACTATTTTAGATATTAAAATATATTTGACCGCAAAATGTTTAACATTATTTAAAAATTACATCACGTATTTATAATAGGTACCTACTAAAATAAATCGCATTCTTAGAACAAAACCACTACAACTTAAAATTCGTCGTAAGTGATTTATTTATATGTTCTGAAAGTTTGAAATTAGCTTTAAATAATGCCAGAGAGATATAAACTATAATAACATTGTTTATATTTTCACCAAAAATCTTGGATTTTCCAAAATGTTATACATTTTTAAAATGTTATCGTCATATGAATAGATCGTGGCGTTAAACTGTAATAAAGATTAATAGAAAAAAATCTTGAATAAATTGTCGACATATTAAACGAGATTTGGAATTTTCGCATTTGTTAAATCATGCGAAACATGAGTTTAACGTTGTGATTTGAAGACAAGGCGGCAGTTTTGCTTTTCCCAACAAAATCATAAACCACCGCAAGTAAAAATGTGCGGGTTTAAAGCGTTATGTGCACAATACGCGTTATCAATGCGTGTTATTTGTTAACATATTGTAGCGGTAAGCGTATGTTTTTATTCGTTAAATATGCGTTTTAAAGCTGTAAGGGAAAACTAACTTGAGATTGAAAAGTTTTAAACATAAAACCGATTTTCGTCAAAGCCACTAATTATTTCGTGTCGTACACTGGATGTGTGAAACAACCGTTGAAAGTGTGGAAAATGTAAATTCATATTATTTCCCAAATAAATAATGTAAAAATAAGCGTTTAGTGCACATTAATTGTCGTTTTTCATCTACGTTCGATACTTTTTACGGAATTCAAATGCATTTTTATTCTGTGCCTAAATAATATAACCTCCACGGCTTATCCCATTTCCCCATTTCTCCCCTCTGTCCGTATTTACGTGCTATTATGTGTACGACCGCGAACGTGAATACATTTCAATGTCATTGACCATGTTATTGTCATCGTATATTGACTATATTGAGCAATAGCATATATTTTCCGGTTTTCTCGATCAGGTGTCCCCGGGACTCGGCACGGATACGCGCGCGCAGTCGTACCTATAGTCAAAGCGATTACCGGGCCGTTCGCAGTGGTTATTTATGCTATGTGGTTAGTTAAAATAATGCAATACAACACTATACGCGTTATACGTAGGTACACATATTATTATAATGTCGTTAACGCCGCGTAATGTAATCATGGTAATATTGGACGATTCGAATTTGAATTTCGTCGTCCGCCCGATTTTCGGGCGAACAACACGATATATAATACTACGCGACTATATAAGTATAGTTGTATAATATATACAATATTATCATACTCGTCAGGCCCGTCGCCAGATATTTTCCACCCTAAAGCGAGAATTTGAATGCCGCCTTTAAAAACATAAATAAGCCAAAAAGAAAAAAAAAATCTCATAAATTTTTTTCCCGATTATATAACAAAAATACGTGACCGTCGTTCCGTTGTCGATATTCATGTTTTAACTTTGCCGCCCTGAAGCGAAATTTTGCCGCTTTGATTTTTTGCCGCCCTAAAACGACGCATTATATGACTATATATATATATATATATATATTGCTTGTACACTATATATAGCGTCGGGCCTCATACTCGTACAACAATGATTGGATTAAAGGGAGAAAAACGTTGACACCGTGTCGCATTTTATTTCGTATAAAGCGTCTAGTGTTGATGTATCATTAACTTGTCGTGCACATACATATTATTTTAATATTTTATATTATACGCGGTTATCGTGTGCACGTCATATTATTTTAACTCCTTTTACACGGGTTTTTATCATCCGCTTTTCGTTCCACTTTCGATTCTGATCGGCGAACACCTACACCTACCCCCTTCCGTCGGCGGCGCTCGGGAACAGGGTACCTACACACAGGCGCGCACGCGCTCGCGCGCACCCCCTCGACGCGATCAATCGGTGTGCGTGTGCGTTTATTTGTGTGTGTGTGCGCGCGCGCGCGCGCGCACGCACACGGAGGGCGCGGATACACGTGTAACCGCCGGCGTGTTGCGCGTAACTACCCACATCGGCGCTAAGGGGTTGCGGCGGTCGAAGGGATCGGCGGAGAGGAGGGGCGGTCCGGCGCGGGCCTATCGGAACTCTCGCGGGTCGACGCGGTGGCGCGCGCCGGGCCGGAAGACCGGCCCAGCAGTTATTGTGTTGCGACGGCGGCGGCGGGGTTTGACGATCGCGCGGGACGTATATCGCCGACGGGGTGCGAAGGGTCGCTGAGGGACGGCGGTCGCATTGGGGGGTGGGGGGAGGGTGAGAACGGGCGGGCGGTGGCGCAGGCTCCTCCGTCGCCCGTTCCCGGAAAATCGGCGGCCGACGTAACCGGAGATTTCGATCGGTCGACGGCGACGAGGGTGGCCCGCCGCAACCCCCGTTTTTCCGAGTCCGCGCCTCGATCGCGTTTCCGAAAACAAAAGAATCGCGCGCTATATACACCAGACGCAATATATAGGGGCCATATGCGATATATTATTATTATTTTACGTTATTCCGCGGGGACGTCGCCGGCGGACGAGTGGCGGACACGAATAGATAAATTAAAATAATATCGAATTTGATACATTTTTTTTTTTTTTTTCTGGTAAACGGAAAATATAACGAAAATACACCCCCCCCTCCCCCTACCCCACTTCCCAAGAAAAAATAACCAAAATATCTCAACTGTAAATTACGAAAAATAAAAAATGCCCGCCAACTATAGATAATATTATATATTATGCAATCGTTAAATCTTGCTATCATTTTCATAATATAATGTACAGTCGTATTAGATTGACGCCGGTTTACTTCGTACCAAAATTGGTCATCGATTACGCGATTTTTCGCGCGATAAGACAAGAAAATACAAGGTATACAGACGGTTTAAATCTCACCGGAAATTCAGCATGAAAAATATACCCATAATGCGTGATTTACGAATTATTCTCCCCGTATGTACATAAACCGATAATAATTATAATTCTCTCCCTCGGCCCTCATCCGTTTTCTCAAGGAGTAAAATCCGCCCCTGCTGTTGTATATTGTATATTATATATAATATACATTGTTACGATTTGTTTTTAAGTACGTTTATTTTTTATCAACGATATTTATAACGCTATCCACCCCTATTTACGTCCCCCTCTCTGAAACACGGACTTAACAGCGAGATTCACATGTATACTTAAATATTGCGTGTAGTCGAGAGTACCGCGTCCATCGAAATAAGCGTGGGGATGCGGGATATTGCTCAGGACACCCGGCGCGAAATAAAAATGACTACAATAATTCTCCTGTTAAATTGTAAATCGTATTTAGATGGGAAATTCAAACAAATAATAATCTATTAAATACCTTTTATATTATAATAGTAAATTAAAAAATACATCCATGATCAAATAAGATTAGCATATATACGAGTATTAAATAAAATTTTATAATTTAATAACTATTGCTACAGAAAAAATACCTCTAAAATTATAGCCATTTATTTAGATTATTCCGTATAATATCAAATTCATAAAAATGTTTCAAAAATGCATCGTAATTCATCCAAACAAGTTTTACTACAACTATTCGAGGATAGCAATTTTCTGTAATATTAATGGATGATGATTTTTTAAATAAAATAGGTAAGGCGAGGGATGAAAAAAATTAGGGAATGGCATCTTCCCACATTGATCACTGCAGCTATAGGTAAACTATAACAATTCATTTCCCGACACGAATGTTATCGTGTAAATTTGTTCGAATGACTTCGATTTTATCCAAAGTAACTACTTTTTGATGAATTTTTTTCATCATGATCTGTAAACTATTCAATTTAAAAGATATGATAATATTATTAATATTGTTTAATTCGCAAATAAAAATATATTATATCAAACTATAATTATTAATAACAAATAATATAATATTAACTGCAGTGAAATCATATTTGGGCCGTCAATGATTTTCAAATAGGCAACTAAACATACAATACGTATTGTAAATTGTATATGATATTATAGAAAAGTGCAAACGCATGATATACTATTAATATAATATATACATGATAATAACAAATGTAAACAAGTTATGAAAATATGATCGATTTAAATTAATCGAAAAACCTAGATATAGTTAATGTTACCCAATAGTTATACAAAAAAAATATTAACTCAAGTTCAGGGTTAAAATGGACCAAAAATATTAACAAAACTCAGTTAAAAATAATTATAATTTTATTTTCCATGGAAAAATAAGAATATTTCAATTTTAAAATTATTCAAAAGTTTTATTATTAATTTGACCACATTTTTCTTTTAAAATATTAAGTGTATCCATTTATTAATAATTAATTATTATTTTTTAATTTTGATACATAATATATCTAAATATGTATATAACGAATTTTTACTGGATAATAATTAGATTTGTCTAAATAAAAATAAGTTTTTACAATGAAAGTTTAAACTAGTTAACTGTTAAGTTAGTTAGTTGATGGCAAAATATTATAATAACTATAGTTGAGTTAAAAAGTTAAAAAAAGATTAACTTAGATACTAACTTAATTAAAATCAAATGATCATAAACAAAGACGTGAATAAATTATTAATTGCATCTAATTATGACTTTTATGCATTATATATTGTATATATATTTTAATTTATTAAAACTCGATGGTGTATATGCATAAAAAAATAATTTAAATCTCAAGGGTTAAACTTGAAAAAAATTTAATTTAAGCATAATATTTATACTCTTAAATCACTTCATTATAGGGGAAAAACAGCAATTTAAAGAAGGCAACGTTTCAAAGGTTAATACGGTTGTGTGTGATGTCCTTTTATGTGTGATAGAAAAAGCGTGTTAAACGCGGCGTGTGTAATTGCGGACGGAATTCCTCTTATGAAAAAAAAATAAAAATTAAATTAAAAAACCAAACGGATTGAATAAAAACAATTGAATAATAATAAAAAAAAAAAAAAAAACTGCAGCAGGAGAGAAATATTAAAGTTTTCTAAAATTAATTACGTTTTACAATAATATTGTAATTCTTTGTCAGTAATTACTTTTATCGGATTCAGTACCTATACACAATACAATATACGAGTACCTATATTATATTGATATAATTAATCTTCGCGAAAGTTTTGTTTTCAAACTATTCGAAATTTTAATTATTATCAATAACTATATAATATAATAACACCACGATGTTGGGTATAAACTCACTATATATACCTATTATATACCTATACTGTTTTAAAATTTTTTATACTTTTAAACCGTTTACATCTAGACAACTATACGGGTATAGGTATATCATCACGATATATACGATCTGTACGCTGTGCAATATTTTAATCTCAGTATTATCATAATAACTATAAATTGCGATGCTGCGATTATTATATTGTACGGATATAACAGGAAGAAAAAACTTCGTTTATAATTTTTTGTTGGATGTGAAAAAACTTTTTATTTTTCCTCCGCGTCTTTGGTGCACGGCAATAATGCCTATCGTTAACGCCTCCACAGACCTATATAATATGTATATAGGCGTGTGGAGGTGAAATGAAAAATAATGAAAACCGACTGGACGGACCGGCAAGTAGGTACGCTGCAGTAGTTGACGGGACGAACGAGGGGTGGAAAAAATAAGGGCGCGCGCATAGAAATATATATAGCCAGCGTTTACCTCTCCTCTGTATCTCGTCCCTGGACACGGCGGTGAGTGACGCCGCGGTGGCCGCGGCCAGCGAGGCGGCCGCCGGGTTGCCCGGATGGTGGCCGGCCGACCCGACGAGCGCCGGGTGGTGCGGCGACGGTGCGCCTCCGTGCACGGACTGTCCGCCGGCCGACGGCGGCGGCGGTGGCGGCGGTGCGGCGTACCACGGCCAACCCGTTTGTCCGTTGAACATGCGAAGCTTGTCGTACACGGACTCGGCCGCGCCGCCGCCACTGCCGATGCCGCCGCCGCCGCCGCCGCCGCCGCCACTTCCCAGGCCGCCACCGCCGCCCGGTTGGTGCGTCGACGAGGCTTGGTGTTCCTTTTGCGCGGCCAAGTTTCTCAGCACCCGGTTGATGGACGATACCTGCGAAGAAAGAAACGAAATCGTCCATTAATTATTATTATTGACATAATTTAATATACCTACGCACGTGGAAGTAAAGTATTTTTAACTCATCAAACGTATTGATATTAATGCTAAATACGAGATCTGCACGACGTAATATACAATATTTTGTTCTTGATAAATTCATAAAATAATAATATATATTGCATTGACGAGGAACGCGCAAAAAAATTCATTGCAAATGGCAAATTAATCTTAAAAACGCTCTCCCCCGGGAAATAATTGAACGACATAATTTGTTCGAATCACGATCCAATTCTCATTTGAATGAGTTAGCGTTGGATAATTTTCAGTCATTGGAATTTACGTGCACCGCAAATCGGACTATACACCTAGTTTAAATATACAGATGCCTGGTTCAAAACGCACGAATTAGCTTATTTTTTTCTCGGGCTTCTATCATTTTTTCAGTAAATTTGAATTTCAATTTAGTCGTTTGTTTCGCTTCACAATGTTCGATTATTGTTACATTATATAATTTATTGAGCTACTGTTAGAGAACGTTTTTATTGTTTTTAATATTAACATTTTTGAAATACTAGAAATATAGGCGATGTTATACGAATATTTATTAATGAACATAACGACAGAATAGTTCTGAAAATCTAGAAAAAACGACTATAGTTCATGAACATAAGTCCAATTAAATTAATTTAAATTATATCATATTGTTCATGTTTTAAATTAACCTTCCAAGGTCTGAATTAATTTTCTGAAAGTTCTAAACATGATGGAAACTTATAAAAAAAAACATAATGATGTTATTAATTTCAAAAATCCTCACTTGAAATTTGAAAAACGTCATTGAGTTTAGTTTAGTTTATTTAACTCGTGATTTATTGTCCTTTAAAATAGTATATATATAATATAAGGTGTATACTTATATAATATATTGGTTTGTACAAAAGTGTTAAAGAATCGGGGAAAACGTTTTACGACGTATATAATTATTACTAAGTCCGGAGGATTGTCGATAACTCTTTTTTTTGAAAGTTTTAAACGATTGATACCTACTAAAAAATAACAAAGTGTTTTAATAGCATATATATATATATATATACCTACGAATTTAAATTACAACTAATCAATTTGCAATTATTTGAACCTATTTTATTTTTTTTAATTTTTTTAGGATATTTTGGACATTATTCCATTAACCATTATTCTAGTATATATTTATACAGGTATAATAGAAAGAAAAATCGCTAGGAGGTTTTTTTTAAACATGTGGTTTATATCATATAAAATATGTTTACTTTTATTATTCGAAATTCGTACGTAACACAGATTTTCACGGCTATATTGCCGAATATTTTACACATTTTAATGAATATATTTTCAAATTTACACGTGCAATATTATGTACATTGAGATTTAAAAGTAATTTTTAAAGGCATTTTCGGGATAGCAACATATATTATTATTAATTATTATTGTAACGGATCCTATAAATTGTAATATATAGATAGCCAGTGCCGGATCTAGAGAATTTGTCGCCCGGGGCCAAAACAATTGTAGCGCCTCTTTTTAGATTTTAATAAGCAATAAAAAAAAAAAAAGGTCGTTCGTCAATTCCTATTAAAAATCAAGTGATCAATGGGACCTCACTGCCAAAAGCGGGACGAAAAGTTTAAATATTTTTACGTTTTGCGCCCCATCGTAATGGCGCCCGGGGCAAGTGCCCCCGGTTCGGCCCCCTCCCCCAAGATCCTGTCACTATAGATAGCTATATATAGGTATATATATATATATACTCGTAAATAACTCGGAACTTTCGCGTATCCTTTTCAAACGAGCGGTCATCAATCACGTGTGAACCGTTTATTTTATTTATTTTTTTTTCATTTCGAAATTAAATTCTCGGGATAACATTTTTCCACTACTATATATATATATATATGTATTATTGTTGAGTGTGTATAATTATTATATCGTTGTACGCATGTCGTATTATATTCGCTGTGCCTATATTACAATAACACGCGTATATACGTTTTGATTATCGCGTGTAAACACGCGTATATATACTTTATAATAATAATAATAATAATAATAATAATAATAATAATAATAATATATTATAATAATAGAATACGTTACGCGCGGACGCGGTCGACTGGAGGAAATATGCACGCGCGCGGGATGAAAAAAAGAAAAAAAAAAAAAAATTGCTGTTTTTAATCAGTCTCCGGGCGTTCCATTGTCCGTGCGCAAATCGGTGTGTTAAATTTGGACAAATGCGGTGGCGGTGCCCAGCCAAAGGGTGGCGTGGCCGCCTTCGTATAATGAAGTATTGGCTGGCCAAGTCATTGAGCAAACACAATAAAACAAACATTTTGCGCTAAAGGAGAGCGTTTAAAAAAAAGAAAACTGCAGGGACGCGGCCGTCGTCGGGGTTGTAATATATTTTCTAGTAATGTTTTATATATACGCGAGCTGCAGTATGTGCGGTAATTGCGAGCCTTTAAAGGAGAGTAAAAAAAAAAAAAAAATAAATAAATAAATAAAAAAATAAATAAACGAAACGGAGGGATGGAAAATATTTTGTTTGTTTTTCAGCTTCACTGATAATACGCCGCGAGTTCTTTTCATTCGTCTCTCTCTGTATACGTGTATATATATATATATTATATATGCAGTGTGCAGTGTATACATAATATATATGTAAGTATATATACCTATTATTATTATTATTATTATTATTATTATACAGCGACCAGCGAAATGAAAACCAACTTTTGATGAAGTATACGTTTTATATAATAGATATATATATATATATATAATAGGTATATAAGGTGTATATATACTATATTATGTATGTCAGTATATATAATATATTATATGGACGTTTTTTTTTTTTTTTTTTTTTTTTTTTTTTTTTT
>JAIPRL010005573.1:0-31386 GCA_025469235.1 Pemphigus obesinymphae
TTGTTTCAATATTATTTTTGATAACACATTCTAATGCACATGCGTGTAAATACTCGTTCGTCTTGGAAACGTAAGCAAAGCGATTATAAGCGCTTAAACCCAAAGCGAACGGTTCGTAAGCACGAGCGTGAGCGTGAGCGCTGTAAGCGTCTAAGCGTCCAAGACGAACGCACCCGTAGCAATTGAGACCATTTCTATTTCCAACGTACCGATAGATCTAGTGATGTGATAAGAATTATACAAATTGATCTGAATTTGTCGTAATGTCCACTTTAGATCGACTCTCCCACATTTTTGATTTTTCTTTCCAAGTCCGCCAAAAATTAAGTTAATTATTCGGACATTTAAAAATCGACTTTTTAAATTTTTGTGAAAATCAAGAAAATAAATTTAAAAAGTGAGAAAGTCGTTCTAAAGCTGTATAGATTTCAGGACGAATTCAGATCACCGTTTCGCCGCCAACCACCTCGCCGCCACAACCAATATTAATTTATAACATTTTAAAAATGTAAAAAAAAAAATATTATCGAACTATCGACCTATTCGCCTCCACCCCACCATTTCGTTGCATTTTTCAACCTTTTCTCGATAGAGGCTAGAATTGATATCTTATTACTATTTACTTATTATATATAGTATGAAATAATATAATATAGGTGCTATATTATAGATATTAACTACTAATACTTATAAATATTTGAAAATAGAGACTGAATATTATTCTTTACAAAAACATCAAAAACGTTAATACTTTATATTTATTAATAATCTTTGAATATGCCTATTTGTTGGATTACACGTGTAATCGAGACCTCTTCTACTTACGTTACCATAAATTACCAACGTTTTTCACAGAAATCTTGTTTTACATGGTTTTTGAAATTCTCCAGAGGGGGCATGTCCCTCTCCTGACCCCCCCCCACATGGACACCTATGGCAATGGGTTAGTTACAACTTACATTATAATATTAAGAGGACAATAATGATTTTCAGTAGTAAAAATATATATTATATGTATATACGAAAAACAAACGAAACGACTTATTAAAGTAGGTAGGTACCTAATTTAGAGTTAATAGGTAGGTACTATAGGTACTATATAGGTACACCAAATAAAAAATAGATGAAGGAAAATATTTTTGAGACCATATCATCATGTAAATTATTAATTAGAAAAAAAGTTAATGCCATATACAAAAGTAAAAAAATGATTTTATCAAATGATATTATTTTAATTTACTTTAACCCTGATGTAGTCGTTTCAAAAATATTGTCCTTTATGTATTTTATAATATGTACCTATTTTCTCTAAAGGAGGCTTTCTGCGGGGGTTCAGTATAGGAAATTTTAAAGAAAGATTAGGAAAAATAAATAGGTATCAAACAATTTAGAAATAATTTTGTACATTTTAAATTTAATCTAAAAATAGTCCTGTACTTGTACCACTTTTTATTGTTGTATTATCACGATATTTCCATATATATATAGTAGTATTCTATATATTATATAATATGTAATTTCCGACAGTGTTTATTTTGAAAATATTGATTATTGAATATTTATTATTTAAAAATCACACATTTTACCGAAACAACTAAGCTATATAGAACACAGATAATTTTGTTGACTAAATTAAGTAATAGTACCTACTTATTATGAATGATTTGGATAAACCAAAAACATTTATTTTCAAGCTTTTATAAGTGTGAAATGTATATTTAGATATTCTATACCTATTCTTTAGAGATTTTTAGTAGGTAAATATAAAAAAAAAACATGGTCTAGATGCCTAAAAAACATCATTAAAAAAACGTTTAGAACGCCCACTTAAATGTTTACACATATTTTTTTGTTTTTTAAAATACTCTATTTTTACAATCCTGTCTATGTCTTTACATAAGTATAATACTTCAAGATTTTGTTTTGTAATTTGTCATAATAGTTTTAGTTTGTTAATTTTTTTATTATTTCTATGTGTTTATATTCATATTTGTTCCATATTAACCAGGGAAAGAATGTGGTATCGGTGGTAAGACTTTGCTAATTGTAGGTTTTTAAGTTAATTAGTTTTCTTTACATGTTCATTAATAAACAATTCATTTTACCAACACAAATGTTCTTTATTTCCTAAGCCTAGCACAGCCAGGTAAAACATAACAGTAGTGTTACGGGCTTAGGTTAATTTGAGTTCCAAGCTAAGTTTTGCTATTTAGTGGAATAGGTAATGACATCAATTATTCAACCTAACTATAACCTTGTTAATACACATTATGCATTTATGCTATATAACAGCGTTGATTATAAATACTAAATATATAATCAATGATAATACTTATATATACCAAGATCTGGTCACAAATAAACTTTATGTATGGTTTCTCGGTTATAAAAAATAGAGCCACCTAAGAGGAAATATGAAAAAAAGAAGTTTTGACAAATATGTCTATAAAGACAGTTGATCAGTAAGTATAAAAAATATAAATTATTATTGTTTAGAATTTATATACTATTACTTATAAGTATTATAATAACATTTAATATCAATTTTCAGTTAGATGAGAAAACGAGTAGAATTCAAAAAATAAAACTTTAATATACATTTTAACGTGTGTAACTCCAATAAAACAGTTACATACACTATCACATTACATTTATGTAATATTTAAAATACATAATTTTGATTGAAATTAGTAGAAAATTATTGACATTTTATTTTCATTTCCACACTTTAATGATTCCATCACAAGACGCAGTGACTAGAAAACACTGGGTTGCCACGCATGAAGTGATATCCAATATAGACCCAACATGGCCTGGTGCTGGTTGGTCAGTAGCGGACGGTGGCTCTTCGTCACCAGTTATTACTGTATTGTTCGATTTTGTGCAAACCTCTTGAACAACATTTGTTCCATCAACTAATCTACATCTAATCATAAATTGTTTAAAAATTAAAAATTAATAAAAAAACATTTGAAATGTTATACATACTCATAACAATATAATGAATGGCCCATAACATCATTTGCTGCTGGTATGGCTATATAGGAATCACTTGGTGATGTCAAATTCCATTTGCGTACTCTCTGATCTGTACCTCCTGTTAATAATTCTGGACCATGATCTGTATTCATTGTATACAATGCACAGACACTATGGTTATTAGTCTATAAAATATAGTACCATAATAATCAAGACCTAATAATATAAGAATTATACAATTATAGTTATTATAGGTACTTGACTATTTGACAATGGAGGAGCACTGCTAGCCCAAAGAGTCTGTTGTTTTGAACCACTTTCCAAATTCCATACTGTCACTTCATTGTTGTCTTGCATAGCCGATATAATCAATGATGATTCGGTTGGATGTTTTATTAACCTCCTTACTCGAACAGCTAGTATAATTAATTTAGAATAATTCAATTTTAGATTCTAGTGAGGGAGCTAGTGGTTTTCATATAATGTAGTTTGAGGTAAAAATATTACCTTTAGAATGAGCAATGGTGGCAATTGGTAATCTGAAACGCAAATCCCAACATGTATGATAACCACTACTTGTACCCAATGTTAGGCAACTTTGTCTTGTATCCAAACACATAGCTGTTATAATGCCTATGATAGTCATATCAGAATGTTAAATATGTAGTTAGGAGATGTTAAAATAGACAATAGATTTGTAAGATTACTCGCCTTGTTTTATATCATTATTAACTTTCCAAGCCAACTTTGGAGCACGGAGATCCCATCCAATTAAAGAACCATACACAGTCGTGTATACAAGTACCATTTGAGATCCAGAATCTAAATAAGATATATCAACAGCGCAACCATCTTCTTTCAAATCTAATTGTTTCATTTGCATCATACCTAACTTATTACTATTTGACTCTAAACTGTACAAAATACCAACACATATTGTAATTATAAGCTTATAAATATGATTTCAAGTTATTACTCACTTCAGAACAACTATAGAACCAGAATGGCTAACAGTAGCCAATGATTGATTATTTCTACATGTGGTCATACCATATAATGCCCCATTTTGGTGATTAAATACTTGTTTAGACCGATTGGCAATGTTTTTCCCTTCCATTTTCATACAATCCCATATACGTACATAACTATCAGATGAACAACTTGCAAATAATGATGTATTTGGAATTGACACCAATCTGAGAAACGGCATAGACAATTTTTTTTTATTATTATTCAATATTAATTTAATTATTCATAAAACTTAAATAAGTTAACATTCATATAAGATATAATCAATACTTAGCGGCAAAACAAACAATAGTAGCAATAATAACATACATATAAAATAACACAAATAAATAAATATAAATAGTAACAACAATAATAAAAAACGGTTTTGTTATAAACGGATGGATTAAAAGACTGGATGAATTATGAATTTTCTGTATCATTTTTTAAGTTGCTGTGTCTACAGGCCTTTGGTGGTGCTATATTCGAAAGTATAGGTAGTCACTAAAGCTTTGTTGATTGAACACATCCGGATATCATTCCCATTGTTCGACTGAGTTGTGTGTCAATCTTATTAGTGTGAGCACTTCTTATCTATACTGGGGCATAGTACTCCGCAACGCTATAAACTAGAACCATGGCTGAAATGCGTAGAACGTTTACCCTACAACCTCAACTTGGCTAGTTTACTGATTATATTATTTCGAGTTTTCAGCTTGTCTTTGACCCCTTCTAGATGTTGTTTAAAAATTAGAGCTCTATCTAGTTTAATACCAAGATATTTTGATGGGTTTTTGCTCGGTATAGTGTTATCATCCACCACCAAGTTAAATTTTCTGTTGTTTAAGTGGAACACAATGGAAGTTGACTTATACTCGGGTTAAGGGTTAGGTGCCAGGATTTGAAAAACGTATGTACTTTAGCTAGGTCCTTGTTCAGTATTTTTTCCAGCTTGAGCTACTAATTCTATGTGGTCTGCACCGCCTAGTCTTCTCTTTTGGGACGCAATATAGTCACAGATTATAATATATTAATTTATTAATATATAATAATAATTAATATATTAATTCTTATAATTTATGGTGTAGTCATTGTTTATTTAAAATTTTGCTGGTCTCCCTGCCCATCCAGGCCCGTCGCTTTAGGGCAGAAAAAAATTAAAACATGAATATCGACAATTGGACAACGATCATGTATTTTTGTTATATAGGTAGTTCAAAAAAAAAAGTATAATTTTTTTACATTTTTAGTGGCATTAAAATTTTTGATTTAGGGTGGAAAATATCTAGTAACTGGGCCTGTGTCCATCTACCCAACACTTTTAAAATATACCCATGTTTCATTTCCTATCATAATTTTTTCTCTCCTTCCTCATTGTACCATTCCCAAAACTCCAAACCTCCAAGTTTATAATTTATGGATACTTCAATTCTATTGAAAATGTTTCACATTTATTATTTGGCGATAACTAAATAGATAATATTTATATAGTGGTGTGATAATGTAAAACAGTATACGGGGAAAAAACCAAGATAAAAATAAAACCAATTCAAACAATTTTATTTTTGTTAAAATATGTTTCATTGAATTATTATTCATTCGGTCTTATCTGGTTTGCAAAAATTTTAAATTATTGTATACAAATTACAATAATGAAATAAATAAAGATATACCAAAGTTCTTGACGGCAGTAGGTCATACAGTAAGATTTCAATAATCTGCATATTCTGATTTTACCTTTTGACCAAAGAATATATAAGAATATATACATGTGCTTATGACTATTAATTTTACGAGTATACAAAACATAAATTTAAACTGGTTTTTTTGTTTTAGTATTATACATTTTTCTTATCTGGAAATGTATCGTAGGTTGAAATATAAATATCCTACTATTATACAAATATTTTTTTTTTTATTTAAAATGTTAACCAACATATAATTATCCAAATAATTTAAATTTGTAAACCAACTGTAAATAGTATAAATCTAAAAAACATAGACAATGGAGGGAGGCTATAATCCCCTTAAACTCTTCTCTGTCAATACTAATACAATAAATTATAATTTAACCTGTTTACTCCAGACTTATGCTCATGCAGATGAGCTACTAACTGAGAACGAAGTCGCCATCCAGGGGGTGGTAGTCTTGGCTTCCATACTTCTTGTTCAGCCCATTCATGACGTTTCATAGTCATGTCATAACAATCTTGACGATGAGATATCAATTTACGTAATTCTAGTTTACATGGTGCATAACGATCTAAAAAATAAGTAATAATATTAATATTTAATATTATTATTATGTTATTCATTAAATTAAAAGAAAATTTACAGTGTATATATGACATGTCAGTAGGGCCTTCAATACTATGAGATGGAGATGGTTGAACATCAGATGTATATGAACCTCCAACTGGTGAACTAAGTTTAAAAAAATACATTGATATATAATATGTATTGATTAGGTAAATGAAAAAGGCCATTACGGATTTCGTGAGGAGTGCATTTGTTTAGAACTTGATTCTGGACCACCAAACATACATTTCCACTCATCATTCATATTGGCAACTGACTGATCATCTATTCCCTTACGCTTATTTGTAATTGGAATTGAATCGTGAAGTTTTGAATGTTGTGCTAATGCTATAGAATAGCAATGAACATTGAAATTTGTGTCTCCAATATTTATCTAATAAAACAATAGATTAAATAAAAGAAAAAAAACATTTTGTAACAAATTTACCTTTCCTTTTGTACCATATTTATTATCAAATGCTAATTGTTTATGAACTTTCAGGATATGTTTAGATAATGCCAACAATTTATCTTCTACTTCTTCTGTCATTCCTTCAGATTCCAATTTCCTAATCAACTAAATTTTAAATATTAATAAAAACACAATACAAATCAATAATAGTCAGATATATTTTACATTTCTTAATGCGCTATTTTGATGCATTGATTGTGTAATACTTGGTAAAGGAATATGACCAGTGTTGGCAATAATTCTAGCTTTTTTTCGTTCGCCTAAAATATCCACTAATATATCAACAATTGAACACTTTACAACTGTATCATAAATATTTCTTGGTAAAGGATCTTTTAATGTATTCAAAACTAATTCCTCTCTATCTACCAATATGATTAAATGCTTTAGAAAAGGATTCATCATAGGTAAGATTTTACACTCAACATCAACATCATCTAATATTCTTGCTGTAGCACTAAAACAGCCTACAGTTGCCTAAAACAAAAAAAAAAAAACTATTGAATGCATAATTTAATTTAATAAAAATACTTCATTTTTAAACACAAAATAAAATGAGCAAAAACATCAAAACACATACAGTTAACTTAAATCTTCTTACCTGTCTTATCCATAAATTTGGATGTATAAGAAAACATGAAATGTCACTAATTAAATGGTAGAGTGCAGTTTTTTGCAACAAACATTTTTCAATCAGCTGTTTCATTGCATTAAGTGCTTTTTTTGCAACAAATTCTTCACTGTCTGTAAATCCCTAGAAATATTAAATTTAATAATATAAAATATAATATATCGTTTTTATATTTACTCACTTGTTGCAAAAGTGGACTTAGTATAGGTGAACACTGCTGACCAGCAAAAGCAGCAACATCGACAAAGTTATCAAAAAACGAAGCCCGCAAATGTTTATCAGTTTTGTCATTCAAAAATGTTACCATGTGCGATAATATCACATCATTAGCTAAATAGAAAAAAGGAATGACTATTATTGAGAAATATAAAACTTATTTAACTAATTATATACCTCTTTGGGTGCCAAAAAACTCGCATAATTCAATTATATTACTGTTAACTAGTGTTTGTTTTACAATATTATGAGAATCGGTGAGAAGAGCTGATACTGATTGTTGTACCATTTCATGCAGTGTAACAAGTTCGGTCTCAAAAGCACTTGTGATTGGTTCATCATCTTTTACATTCTGACAGCATTTCAAAAACCTTAAACCAGTTTGGGCTAGTTGCGAAATAATTTGAGCAAACGTTGTCCTTACTATAACTGCATCATCTTGTGCAACCTAAAGTTACTAAATTAATAAAAATAAAATGTATAAAATTACAAATAATTTTGATACATACATTTATTAAACCTGGAAAAATGTATTCTGGAAATGTGTTTGCATCACTAGGCTTTAAATTCTTAACAGTTGAAAGTGTATTATTTAAAGCATGTAATGCCGATTTCCTTACACCAGGAGAAACATCTTGAATCATATGAAACTTAAACATGAATTGGAAATATATTAATTCAATTTCATTGAATAGAGGTATACATAAAATATTATTTTATAATTAAAAACTTAAAGTCACTCATTTGTTGTTAAATTAGATTCTGAGAAATGAAAAATATATTGCTTTTATAATATATACCTATATTTTTTACTTTTTTTTATGTATGTATACATTTTTTTTAGGGTAGAAGGAGTTAGTAGAAGTTTTCAGATAAAAAACTCTCTGATAGCAGATTCATTCTAGGTAGTACTTTAAAGAGGTAATTTTTGTATTTTTAGTATAAAGTAAAACTACTGAAAATAATGGAAAGTTCATATAAATCGAAAAATAATACTACACTGAGCTTTGTTTAGAATTTATTTATTAAAAGAAATAATTTATTGTAGTATTTATATATAAATTTATCATCCACCATTAGCATCCTATCTGACAAGCAAAGTGTTTCAACCCAAAGCTCAATAGAAACAATACCAGTCCACTAAGTTAAATTATATTAACTAGTCTAAAACTAATTTGAAGCTCAATAAAAAATGTTTTAATGTACTGTAGTATACTGGCTTTTAAGAACCCTCCAACTTTCACTTTGTAATCTCACATTCAAGGCTGGGAAAGTTAACAAATTTTTTTTAATTTGTTAAGTTAAGTTAAAATTACTTGTATCTTATTTTATTAACTTTATAAGTTAAAAGCTAAATTTTAAAAAAAAATGTAATTTAAACTTGGTTAAAAGTTACAATTTATTAATTAACAATAAAAAAATACCTCAGCTACTAAAATACTTATACTCTGTACTCTCTCTTATACTTTGTACTCATACTAATATTAATATGAAACAGACAGTATCCATAACTTCAATATATTTTTAATACTGGATAGACATAATTAATAAAATACAGATAAACACGAAAATATAGACAGTTTCGACGCCAAAACTAAACTGGTCTGTATCGCATGAATCAATAAAACAAACATTTAGTACAATTATATAATGTCCTCGTGTACCCATCTTAACGTTGGTTTATCATAATTGTAATTTTCCTAAAATTACAATATTACATGACATCTAAATATTATAAAAATAATGCGAAGATAATGTGAGTCACGAATCACAGCAATACTATAGTTTTTTATAATCCTATTTATATAAAGTATAAAAATAATATATCTGAAGAGTATAATTAGTAAAATTTCGTATACCAAAAAATAAAAACCTCATTAAATTTGCATGGTTCTTCAAACCAAATTTAACTTAATTTAGATACTTTTGTAAAAAGTTAACTTGAATTTAATATATAAAGTTTTCAAAAAAAGTAACTTAAGTTAAAAGTAAATTTGAAAAAAAGTAACGCATTAAGTGACTTAACTTTTTAAATTTTAACTTGTTAATGCCCAGCCTTGCTTATATTATTGATCAAACATTAAATCAACCTAAATATAACAAAATACACAAAATTTAATTCTGTAACATGCCAGGCATCTTCCATTCTCTAGTGACTGCATAACCAAGAATTTACTTTAGTACTAGTACTAGTATTTCAACATTTTATATGTAAGAAATATTTCATTAGAAATCTAAATCTAAAATAATTAAAACATTGATATCAAACCAATATAAATTAAAATGACATGATACCACAAATGGCTGCCTTGCATCTATTAATTAAAATGCAGAGCAATATCTCAAAATTACATTATACAAAACTAAAAATTTGGTGTCTACATTAAAATTACAGTTAAAACACATATTACCAATTTTGAAAAGGAGAATATGATAATAAAATTATAAATTCCAGAAAATTACATATCTTTTTTGTAAAATATTTTTTAATAAAGAAGTTATTAGAATAACTGTTATTTCTTTTGTCAAACATGTCAACAACAAAATGTAATTTTATAAAAAAACATTTCCTTTTTCAAAATTGGTAATAGGTGTTTCAACTCTAATTTTAACGTAGACACCACAATATTTGTTGGGCATAAAGTAATTTTGCTTATATTATCTGTCTACTCATTAGGTATAATTTCCTCTTAAAAGATCACAGTTAACCCAAAAAATAATATAAAATATAACTAAAATAATAGTACTATTTGAATTTATTGGCCATTGATTACCCATTCGCTAGTTATCAATATTTTAAAAATTACACGTGACATAACAGTTTCCATTGCCATAGCAAAGGCCATATAAGATACACAGTAATATTGTGGCATTTGTTTTTTAATGTAGAATAACGCTACTAAATTTATTATCCATCACCTAATAACATTTATTGAAGAATACTATATAGTCTTTTGATATATATAATTATATAATGTATTTTTATTATTTATGTATATTTTTCCAGGTAAGTTTTATTTGAACTATATGATTTACAGCCAAAAACCGAACACAACCTTTTTTATATTTAGAAAAGACAAGCACAATACTACTGAAATAACGATCGCAAAGAAATACATAGGTAAAATATTGTATCGCAACAGTATCATAAAACAATAATATCTATCCATTCTGTTAATAGTAATAGTACAATTCTAATGACAAATTATATCGACATTAGATAAAATAAACAAAATTCTAGATAAACACAAAATAGTAAACATTGTGAATTTGTAAAAATTAAAATTCCCAAATATATGCATGACTTTTCAATAAATATTATTAGGTAATAGATAATAAATTTAGTTCATAACGCATTATTCCACGTTAAAGAACAAATTCCACAGTATTACTGTTTATCGTATATTTTGTTTTAATATATACCATCTTTTAATGTAATAAAAAAAATCAATTTTTGTTGTTGTTGGATGGACTTTTAAACTTTATTGATAAATATAAAATAAATAGTAAAATCTTAAAAAAATATATAAGTACCAGTTTATTATTTTTTTAAATTAAATTAATTTTACTCACAATGTATGGCACTATTCTGTCTAAAACTGTTTCCGCAGAACAATAAGTTGATAATTCAAGTAAAACATCTAATGCTTGTATTTTTGTTGTTGACAAATGCAAACCTCTAAATGTTTTTTATTAATGAATAATACAATTATATGTATATACTTTATATATATATATATACATGTGTGTGTGTGTGTGTGTGTGTTTTAAATCTTACCCTTGTAGGCTATATCATAATATTATATGAATAGGCAATATTATTTTTGTCAAATGTGACTATAGATTAAAATATATTTACCTAATACAAGATGTAACTAGTTGAACAATCAACACTAAACCATCAGTACATTCTTCTGAATCATTTGATGGCAACAACATATTAATTATACCATTAATATCACTTTTCAATCTATAACAACAATATTTTTTAAGGGTAATTTTATTATTATTTAAACACACATATTCTTTACTCACCTATCAATTTTTTCATCTGGTGAAATTATAGGATCTGTAGCTGAAAACATTTGCAAATATGGCTGAAGAAACGAATAGAAGTAATCTGGAAATATTTTATTCTTTTCTTCATCTAAATACAACTCAGCAGAACAACGATTTGCTGGATTTAATTTGATCATAGTTTTAATAAGATCCTAAAATTTAAATAAATGTTACTATTACAAAATTCAATGTATTATATCAAATAGAGATTTAAATACTCGTATTCCTTCATCATCAATGGTATCAATAAGAGGATTTGGATCATATTCTCCATTTCTATATGCTAATAATTGTGAAAGATCAAATGGTGGATGGCCATCAGTGAACATCTCTGCTAATGCACATCTATATAATGAAAATAATGTTATTGCCATACATTATTTGTTTGTTTTTTTTTTTTATTACCCAGCAGAAAAAATGTCCATAGCTGGAGTTAATTCCCCTTTTTTAACATGATCTTCAGATGGCAATAATTGATTGTTAAGCTCTGCAGATGTTTTCACAAAACTAAAAAATTCAATTTTATATTATACATTAAACCCACATATATATATATACAAAACCACAAAAATATTTACCGTTCTGGGGCTATGTAACATAGCCTTCTACGAGAAGTATCAAAAAAGAACGCATAATCAGCAGGGTTATCATCAGGTAGATATGTAGGTTTGTATGAGGCAATATCTGTGAGTAACACCCAATTCCAAGATGTGACCATAATATTTTCTAATTTAATATCACCGTGACACACCTATAAATATAAATAAATTAAAATCAAAACTTTGATTTTTAATTATATAACAAAAACTGACGCCTAATGTATGACATTGTCGTAGAGCAAATAATATTTGGAAAGCAATAAATTTTTTTTCTATCATCGTTAAGAAAGGCCTAGTGCTGATGCGATCGTATAAACTATACTTCACATATTCTCGCATTAAAAAAACAGCTTTATCAGTCATCTGAAAATAAAAATAACCAAGTAATAATGAAGAACATAATTGGATTTAGTTTTCATACAATGACTTTTTGAAAACATAAACAATTGACAGCCGACTGTAGTTTTGACTTTATTTCTTCAACACGCATACGATGTTTTACTAATGGTAACATTGGATCATGTAAAGCAAACACTTTTACAACAATCATTCCTTCTTGTGACTTGGCTCGAGCTACCTTAAAAAATCTGGTACTTCCCAAACTGCATAATAAAACAATGTAGGTATTTTATTGTACTATTTTATAAGTTATAAATTAAGAATTACCTGGCATCGAACTGTAACTGTGAGTGGTCAGTTAAGTAGTGTTCAACTGGAAATATCTCTGAAGGTGCTATACCCACTAATTGGTTTCCCATTTTTAAATTTAAATAAAATTTTTTTTTTTTTTACCAGATAAACATTAAAAAACTATTCGAATAAATAAATGTAGTAGCTGACATTTAAAGGGATTACATAATTATTATTTCAAGTAATATAGTAAAAATAGCCCGTCCAAAAGTACATAAAATATATAATATTATTGCCGTACACTCGTACAAAAACAAAAATTAAACCATTTTCAAACAACCTGTTATCATTTTGCATTAGTATATTATTATCACAGAATTTATTCTGTGTTATTATCACATGAAGAATGTATGTATCTCATCTAAAGCATTGTTCGTTTTCACCACAGACGTTGTATTCATAGAAAAGAAATAGAATGGTTGTATTGACAAAATTATTTACTCGTTATAGCATAGACGTATAAACTAAGTTTATATGTTTATGAATTATAGTACCTATACACTTTTTTACAAGAATTTTCGGTGTTGGTATTTGGATTAATGTCGAATTACAGCAGCTTTGAGCCAAGGTGGATCCACCTTGCTTTGAGCTTTGTAACAATCACGAACTAACAATCTATAGCCGTAGTAACAACAATGTTTGTGTACATCCGTGCTTTGATATTCTGTTTTTTTTTTTTTTTTTGAACATTTTTAGTCGTCGTTTACATGTGCAGTTGCCAGGATTATTTTGATAGAATTCTACAGCTGTAACGACATTTCATCACCAGAAGAATCACACAACTAAACGAGCTAAATTTAATTATCCTATCCATTATTTTCATTATTATAATAGTATTATTCATTAATATATACTCGTATAATGAGTGCTTGTGACTATAATATTATTCGTATTATATAAATTCTACTATCAACAGGAATAATCATCAGTTCATTAATTTACAAGACGGACATATACGTCCTTGATTTACACGTCCTGATCACACATCCCTGATTACACTTGACCCAGACACTACACTTTATAATATTACTGTACAATACGATTTAGGTGGATTCAAAGCGGTAATTTGACATTTATTAAGGAGTTGTGTGTAGGCAATTATTTGAATTATTCACGTTACGCAGTGTGTTTGTGTGAATAGTACTTGGTATTTAGTGTGTGTAAATACATTCGGCATAATAGTTATAATGGTTAATTATATAATAATTAGGCACAATGGTTCACTCGCACGCACAAGCACATGTCAATAAATATGACTACCGTCTACCGTATTTGAAAACGCACTATAAATCCCATTTCCAATATACCGATTGTCTTAATGATGAAATAAGGATTCTAAAAACTGATCCAAATTCGTCCCGAAATTTACTTTAGAACGACTTTCCCACATTTGAAGTTTTATTTCCTTGATTTTCACAAAAATTAAAAATGGCAATTTTTAACCGAATATATTATCTTGATATTTGGCGGACTTGTGAAGAAAAAATAAAAAATGTGGGAAAGTCAATCTGAAGTAGACATTACGACAAATTCAGATCAATTTGTATAACTCTTATCGCATCATTAGATCTATTGGTAGGTACGTTGGAAATAGAAATGGTCTAAATTGCTATATTACGTGTTTGATTGAAAGACAGACAATCGCTGCTTCCAAAACCTTAAGAAGATGTCACACCGGCTTTTACTGTCTCAGTCTATTTAATGGGTAATATAGAAAAACAGAGTTTACGTTAATATTAGAGTTAATACACCTATTACACTAATTTTAAAAATGAGAATATTTTATAGAAAATGACATATCCGTTTTGTAAAATATTGTTTATCAAAAAAGTTACAGAGTTTAAAAACAAAAAATTAAAATATTTACTTCTTTGATACATAATATTTTTAAAAAAGGAAATTTTTTCCAATAAAAAATTAAAACGTGTAATAAATCAAACAAACCCTTGATAATATTCAGTCATCACACAATACTATCTACAAGTAATAAAATAATCAGTTTAGTTGGAGCAGAAACATCCATTGAATTGGATATTTATTATTAACGAAATTAAATATTAAATAAGTGCTACAATGCTAAATGTTTCAAAAATAATAAATAACTAAATACTGGACGCACTAATTAATACACTTCTCATTATGTATTTTACTAGACCCATCTGAAATTATATTTATTTTATGCTAGAAAAAAATATCTTTAGAATTTGTTGAATTAACAAACATTGGATGGACAAGATAAAATACATTATACCTTTTTTTAAATAAAATAAAGACAAAACTACAAACTACACCAGAATCTTAGTAAATTTAATAATACAATTAAAATTATATAATAACAATATTTAATTTTATATAAAATAAATAATACATTTCATGATAGATCGAAAACGACAATTAAACAATTACACTAGTACACAAAGAATGAGTACAATTTTTTTGTACAAAATGCAACATAATGTTGTTAATTTATTAACTTATCTCTAACAAAAAAATAACTCAATAATAATTAAAAAATATGGTTTAAAAATGAATACACTTCATGTACAATTAAATTATTGTCCAAGTATAGTAATTAAACTTTCTAATTGCACAACGTAATGTTTTTCATCAGTTCGCAAAGTTTTTAATATACTTGTGTAAAACAATTCTCTTAACTTTACAAACTGTGAAAAAGACTGTTCCATACTAAAAAATTCTGAATGTAACCTTTCAGAATTCTTCATATAAAATTGACCACTCGCTAAAGCTTGATAATAAGCCAATATTTCTATATATATTTTATTCAATAGAATAAGTTTATCTTTAAGGCCAACAACCATAAAACACCTGTCAAAATACAAATTATATTTATCATTAACAGTGTTAATTGAAAACTAAAAACATACTGGCCTATATACATATCCTGACAAAAGAGCAATAATATATTATTAATATTTAAACAAAATTGTATTCATGCATTAATCTTATTATTATAACATATAACATATTATTATGAATTGTAGTGAAGAATAAAGGACGACAGGGGGCATCCTACTCGAGGTGGCCAACTGAAAAAGAGTAACCCTAGGCCTCGACGCCAGAGCAACCGGGTAGGTCCACTTGCAACACTCCGGTCCTCTTACTGAACATTTTTGCTTGAATCGACCAAGAGGAACTGATACTGGAGCTTACAAAAGAAGGCGTTATCCCTGCAGACCTTACTGCTGAAAGCACCAAGACCACGATTAGGACCAATCCAGGCATCCGCGAAAACCGTATCGCATGTATGAACCTACCGGTGTCCACTACTATTCGACTGGCCGAAAAGATACACTCGAAAGAATGCTGGGCGAAATGCAGAGTCAACCACTACTAGAGAAAAAGCTACCGTTGCCAAAAACGGGGACACTAGCAGTCGAATTAGGGGAACATGCACTGAACAGACTGACACGGCAAATCTCATACCAGAGCTTAGGTCAGAGACGGAATTAAATAATAAGGAAGATGGAGCTTAAGATCTTGCGGACTAATCTTAGTCACTGCCGAGACGCACAGAAACTATGGTGGTGTTTCGCGGAGGAAGAAGGAATCGACATCGCTGTGGTAAGTGAGCCGCATGTTACAACAGGATCCGTAACTTGACTAACTGATACGAGTCGAATAATAATCGGTCTTTTTCGAAGCAGCCTAAAAATAGGTCAACTCGAAACCGATAATGATTTTGTAGCAACAACCATTGATCAAAGAGAGCGGATATATAATTGTTACGTATCACCTAACTGCTCAACCGTAGTTTGAGTAGTTTTTGACTACTCATTTATTTTTGTATATTAGATATAAATTAGAATTAGAATTAGAATATTACATATTAGAGATGAGCTTAATAGGGCATCGACATGATGGAATCAACGTCATCGTCGCTGGCGACTCAAACGCCAGGTTCAGCCTATTGGGGATACCGGATAACTGACAGCTCGCCGACGCCACTAGTCTATTCGTAGCTAACAGCGGTCCCAAACCGACATTCCACGGCCATGGCGAAGGTTCGATCGTCGATGTGACCCTGGCATCCGAGAAATCGATAAGTAATATACGAGATTGGAGTGTACGATGCGACGTTGAAAACTTGAGCGACCACTACCATGTGACCTTTTTCTTTAACATAATCTGACTATCAACTAGGAGGCCCGGGAACAGTCACAAAACGGGTTGGATCGCTATTCAAATTGACGAGGATTATGACTAGTATCCTACTAGCAGTGGCGTTATTACAGGGGGCAAAGGGTGGCATTATTTGCCCACCCTACAATTTTCAGAGAAGGCATAAAAATAAATAATGTGATGCAACAAACAAATATTTTATCAAAATATTTACAATCCTTTAAAATTAATTATTCTAATGTAAGAGTGCAATGACACAACAGACTATTGATATTTTAAATGAGTTTAGATCAGAATCACAATTCAGTAAAATTTGGAATAGAGCTATGGAAATAATAAAAAATAATAATATTGAATATCCAACACTTCCAAGGAAAATAAATACTCCACAGAAAATAGGAGGAGGTCTAATTAATAGTTCAAATATACAAACTGTGGAAGATATGTATAAAGTGAACGTATATTATGTTGTTTTAGACTTTATAGTATAATAAATGCAAAACAGGTTCAAAAAGAATGATTTAAATTTAATAGAAGCAATGAAAGAAGTAATTGTTACTGAAGAACCAGATATTAATTCAATAAAATTGGAATGCAAAACTTATGGACTGGATGTTGCAGAAGTAACAATTGGGCTTACCATGTTTAATCGTATGTTTAAATGTAAGTATAATGAATATAATATTTAATACAAAATTGAATATTTGACATCCGACTTGCAAGTGGGATTTATTAATATATAACAAAAATAGTCAAATTATTCTTAACTATACCCACAAATACAGCATCTTGTGAAAGATCTTTTTTTTGATTAAAAAATTATTTGAGAAGTACGGCCAAGATCGTTTAAGTAGCTTAGCCATCTTACAAATACACTTATCTGCATCAATTGATTTTGAAATGGTAATTGATGAATTCACAGCAAATGGCGTTGGAGGAAAAAGAAAATTGGCATTAAAATATTAGATATTAATTATAATATTCCCAGTACATATCTATTTTTTTTTTGTTAATAAATAATAATAAAATATATATATATATATATATTATATATTTTATATTCAAAAGAAATGTTTAGTTTAAAAATATACGTGTTTATTTTATACAATTATACTGGTACTCATTGGTGTTCGGCAATAGTGTATGCACAATTATGGAACTTTACTATATAGAGGGGGAGGGGATAATTAACATAATTTCCCCTCTGATTTTTTCCTTAATTACAACACTGCCTACTAGTAAAGTGGATCGAGGTAACCCGCCCAACAGATGAACTGCTGTTGAACCCATCGGAGGCAACGGATGAGACCAGTGAGACTATGGTAAAATATGTTACAGCAGCTTGCGATTTCGCTCTCCAATGTCGCAACTCCGACCGGATTGCAAGCCAAGGGCGCTATATTAGATTGCGGAAATCTTGACAGATATATACAAAACTGGGCAAGTTTTAATCTCTGAGGCAACGAAGTAGCCACAATCGAGGCAAAGAACGTGTATCAGGAAGCAAGGAAGAGGCTAAAACGTAGTATCAATGTGGTAAAAAGGAAATGTTGCACTGACTTTATAGAAACAGTAGATGCCGACCCTTGTTGGAAATCATACAAGGTAGTAATGAGAAAATTTCGAGGACCATTTGCCACCGCGCAGATGGAACTAGAAGAAAAATGGGCACAATTACAATGGGCGGGAAAACATGGGTATATTTATTGTGTGGGGTGAACCCAGGAATCCGTTCTTAGTGTTCTACTGTAGAACATTGCATATGATACAGTGTTCCAAGAGGAACAACCGCAATCGGTTATGCAAATGACATGTTTTTTTCGATTAAAATAAACGATGATGATCTAAAACATCCAAAGTAAAGCTTAACAGCAAATCAGGTGGGTTAGGTGTATTTCTGATACCACAATAAAAAAAAAAAATTAAGATGGGTAGGAGAAGTGTGAGGAAGTTAGATTAAATTAAGATAGACTGGTGGTAGGGGAGGGATTTATCTGCCATATTTAGGACAGATGTTTGGAAATATGGCTCTTGTCCCAGAACGAATCATAACACACTATCTACCCTGTATATTCCTGCCGGAAACATTCTGACAATAATGCATAAATCACATGTTTATTTATTTCCAAAAAAATTAACTAGATGAAGCTAATTGGAAAATTTAAATAATTATGTAAAATGTGACTTATCAGAATAATGATCGATTCATTTGGTTTTGGAATTGATTTTTAAAAAATAGCTCTATATAATACAACATAATAATAGATAAGTATTATTTAATTTAAACTGACCGTCTCAACATTGTATGCATGTACTGTTTATGTATTTTAAATAAATCGTCATAATTTTGAACATTTTCGAAATTTTTATTCAATTCTGACCAACAAGTACTTATTACGACTTGCTTATAATACTGTTGAATAGATGATACAAATTGATTCATCCAATGTTTAAAAAGATTAATCTAAAAACATATTTCGCAAAATAATATTAAAATATTTGGTGTATGATTTTCACTATAAACAAATGCATGTGCAGTGGCAGAATTCAAGGGGGGGGGGCAGCATTAGTGAGTTAGATAAATTAAAATAAATTGGAATAGTATAAAATAGTTATTGGTGGTAACTTGTATATTGTTTTTTAAATTTGTCATATTATTTTAAACCAGTATTGGGCCGTGACTATAGAGTTCTGATTTGCTTTTATTAGATTCTCTTCAGTGCAGGTATTTGGTAACTAGGGGCATTTTAAAAGATGGTCCATTGTTTGCTCTTCTCCACACTCACATAGCACAGATGGATCTTCTCCCATTTTTATAGGTTTACTTTTTACCAACTAACTTTTGTTCGTAAATCTATTTATAGTTTTCCAAATTAACCACTAATACTAGTATTATCCATGATGCTTCGTTTTCAATTAGTTTCCTCCATCTCTTGACTCTGCAGTGGGTATTTTGTAATGTACTTTGTTTCCTTCAGAAAGCTGCTTCTAGATTTCAGTTGACATGTAAGTGTTTATAATCTGTGCATGTGTTGAACATCCTTCATCATTTGAGTGTGTTCCCAGTCAGCATATACAGAGCGTCGGATTTTGGGTGAGGTTATACCAGATAGCAATTTGTTTATTGGGGTGTCTTTTATACATCTGATGAGTAATCAACATATCTTATTCAAAGCTGTGTCAATCTTTTTTGCATGAGTCAATTGCCTCCATATTGGGCCTGTATATTCTCCAGTCGAAAAACTAGTATTAGTCGAGTGCTAGAGCAGTTACTCGTAGAGTATGTAATTTAGAACTTCATGCAGATTTAATTAACTTTTGCAATAACCTATTCCTTGCATTGATTTCCACTTTGGTATTTTTGTAGTGTGCAGTTTTTTTTTTTTTACAGTTACAAAAAAATCTTTATCCTGAACTTCGATTGCTGAGTCGTCCGAGTATATATATACTGTTTGTAACTTTTATCCTTTGAGATAGGTTGATCATTTATATATAGGTATGTTGAAAAATTTAGGATGATAAGGAGGTACCAACATACATTCTAAGCCTATTTTTTAAATTTTAACCTTTGGTATACACATGCACAATTAAACTTGATTTTTCTAAATAGCAACCCCTATTTCTGACACCAGATTTTGATATGTTATTTTTTTATAGTAATTTCTATTTTGTCAACCTCTGTCCTAAATTCAAAATTTACCTAATTACAACTGTTTGAAATATGAAGCAGATGTAACTCTGTCAATATTAGATTCAAAGCAATTATATTACAAAATGACTGAAAACGATATTTTAATAAAAATTTGTTATGCAAATAGATCAAAATAGGTTTTGTCCAACAAAATATATTTACTGGCAAATTTTTATTTTTTGAATTCCAGACAGTTGTAATTTGGTTAATTTTTGACAATAGACTTAGATAGAAAACATTTTGTCATAGAAATGATTGTCTTAAACCCAAAATTGACTGAGTTACCTATTGAAAACTGGTATCAAAAAAAGTTACTATTTACAAAACTCAAGTTTAATTACAAATGCACATACCACAAGGGTTAACATTTTGAAAATATACTCACAATGTAATGATAACCCCTTACCCTTATTATCCTAAAATATTCCCATTTCGATCTAAGGTCATTTGGTTAAAATATCTCTTGTTACCATTTGAATGAAACACACTGTATAGCACATGAATATTCCTTGCACAGTATTACCAATAGCATATGACAATATTTTGTCAACTGGTTCAACTATTCAAAATAATACACCCACAAATTTTCTAAGACTTCACCTTAAAAACAACAAAAAGGCAAAAAAATATATAAATTATGCACCTTGCATGTATTTTTGGAAACCACAGACCCACCTACCCTCAAATTTCACTGGTTTAATTGAATCCGGCTAGACATAGTGTCCCAAGCCACTTCTTTATTGGATGATATTTGTTTGACATTGATCAAGATCTTCGTGAGTGCTTATTTTAGGTTCTTAGTAGTTACGCGGCTTCAAACTTGTATTTTTGTACGTACAAGTTTTCCAACCCCTAACGTGTGAAGTCAGCTTATGGTCAAGATGAGTTGTGTATGTTATATCAATAACGATTAATATATATATGTATATATGAGTACTTGTGACTATTTTTAATTATTATATTATATACCCTAAGTCACAATATTATTTGAAAATTATTCTGAAGATGACAACATAGTTGTTAAAATAAATATACACAAAATAAAAGTGTATAATATTGTAACTTCCAATAATGATTATAAGTTATGACCCATTATTATCATTATAAAAAATGTTGGGCATCCCTCAAAAAAAAAAAAAAATGAAAATCCTAGATCTGCCACTGCATACATACCATTATACATAAATATAGTGAAACCTCCATTAGTGGACACATATCAAAAGTAAACTAGCATTCAATAATAAATTATTATAAACCCAACAACCCTATAACTCCATAACGTCTACCGGGTAGTTGGGTTTATGATAATTTATAATATAACAGTTATAGTGCTCAAGTTTATTTTAATACTTTCTAATAATGGACATTATGTTAGGCCACAGCACAAAATCACATGTAAGGTAAAATCACTCCTAAAACCGGACACAAATAAAATAATCCTTTTTAGTCTCCACCAAAAAATAACATTATTGTAATATTTCCATATATTTATAATTAAATTATCTCAACAACTTTTTGTTGCGAGTCTTTCTAATGTAAAGGTGAGTTTACACGTTCAGTTAGTATGTACAAATTAATAGTGATAAATTATTTAGGTTTATACATTCAGTTATTTACTCAAATTTTTGTTCAGTGCTAATTTTCCACTGTAGCAAAAATGTCGTTAATTTACAGAACAGGAGCTCTGTATCCTCGCGGTGAGTGTAATTTAAAAATAAAACAATTATTATTAAAAGAAATCAAGAATAAAAAAAATTAATAAAAAAAAGTGAACCAAAGATTGGTCGTTAAAAAGACAACAATTTTCACATATAAATTAAATTGGTGAGTTAAGTGAAGAACCCGATGATATTAGAAACTATCTTCGTATAGATAAAGATACTTATACTTAATCTAGTTTCTAATACAATTAAAAAACAAGACACAGTTATGAGGAAGTCACTTTTAATAATATTTACTATACTATAACCAAATGATTAGGTGGTATTTTATAATAAATAAATATTATAAATAGTAATTATATTGTACAGTAAGTACTATGAAACAAATATGTCCCCACAGGAAACTGCTTATTTATAATTTATTAATAGTATGTATATAATATTATAGTAATATTTTATTGGTCGAGAATATTATTTTAAAACTGAGTAAAAACTCAGTTATCCTTTTTCATACTTGGAAAAACTGTACAACTAAAATAATATTGGAATTTTTTTCAGATACTGTCTAAACTTACATAGTTCAAAATTTTGAACTATGCGGTCATATGATATTTGTTTACACATACAGTTTGTGCATATTTGGATTTATACAGTCTGTTTGGGCAAACTGACTCATTGTGTAAACTTACCTTAACATTACATTAGAAAAAGTTGTACACAATGTATTTACATTTTTCCTATTCAATATTGTTTAGTACCTAGATATTTAATTTATGTCTATTAATTTATATGATGTATTATCTAATAAGTAATATATTATAAAATATAAATAAATAATACATTTTTTTTTTTTAAATATTTTTAATTGTGAATAGAGGAAATTATTTTATGATCCTATTGGTGTCCACATTTAGGAGGTTTCAGTGTATATATAAACAATCATTTAAATAATTACTTTTCTAAATTGTAATCCAGCATCATTTTTATATACACTCAATAATTTACTGGCTTTCAATAAACTCCATGAAACATACTCCAATTTGTTGGCAAACATAAATATTCGCCTGTACTTCAATAATATTTTGCTTGACAGAATCATATCCATCGGCCACTTTGGTGAGTAATTTAGTTCTATACATTCTACATCCTAACCGAAAAAAATAATTGTAATTTTTAAAAAAATTATATTTTTCATTATTTTACTTACTGAAATGTCAATAATTCCATTTAAACGAGGTATAAATGTAATCTCCAATGTCAAATTGTGTTGTTCATTTTTCATTTTTGAAAAACCATACTGAACGGATTCGTCCACAATAGATGTTAGCATAACTGGATTAAAGATATTTAGTGGATTTTTTCTGTTAGTGGCTATACCATCAAATAGCATCTCACACAATTTAGAAGAAAATTGCCAGTTCATTAGAAAAAAACATTGGGATAAATAATAAAGACGTCCCATTAAATTTTCTTGAATAAAAAACAAGTCCAATATTTGTTTATCACAAACATTTTTTTGTATGCGAGCTGGTATTAGTATAGAATGAGGTACATAGTCAATCATGCTAATAACATCAATCGGTTTGTCATTATATATCAATGAATCATTATGATCAATAAAGAAACCATGTGGCTTATTAAAGTCATATATATTATTAACAGAAGCCCAATCAAATATTTGAAAGAATTCATAACTTTCATTGTTTGCATATAATTTAGTTGACTGTGTAACATTAGTTATGTTTTTATCTTGAATACCAATACTATCTGTAAACAAGAAAGAAAATAAATATTATTTATATTAGGCAGAAGGTCTACCATATATTTTTTTCCTATAAAAATATATTTTTGTCCACCGCTTTATTTGTAAGTTTTCATAGCTGTGTTTGATTCGAACGATTGGTTAATACAATTTCAACAGACGTTTTTTTTTTTTTAGATGAAGCTAAGAAAACATATCTTTAAGAAAAAACTGTTTGGAATTCTTAAAAGATTCTGAGCACAGTGAGGAAGCTAGTGTTTTTACAATGAACTGTATATTTAATATTTTTTTTTCTATTAACAAATTTTTGACCAGAGAAGCCAAGGAGGATCTTTGGCATTAGTATATTGATAGGAAATCAGCTGTAGATGGTACCATATACATAGCATTTTTCAAATTTTCTAGTAGTTTCCATTGGGAAGAAGAAAAATGTCCAATTATACAATGCATGGGTGTTTATGGTTATGGTGTTTGATGTAATGAAATAAATGAAGAAATAAAAGACAAATTTTACAAATAACTAGAAATTGTACATAACAGTTTACTCTGAGTAAATATGATAGTAGGTCATATGAACACGAAGTTGGGAAGGAGCACATATATAGACCAGTTATAAGACCTGACCGTTTACACAAAGTTAGTAATGAAAAATTACCAGATTGATGAATTTTGCATACTTCAAAAATGTTATAGTAGTAGCACGTATTTTCTAAAAAAATATACATAACTGTAAATAGAAATCACAAGATGGAAGGATACATAATCAAATCGACCACATATTTATCAACATAAAACATCTGATTACTACCTAGTAATATAACAAAATATTAAATATAAGCCCAAAAAAAATAAAAAAAATTTGTTCAATAAAATATATAAGAGTTAAATTAAATATAGGTATATTGTAAAAATTAACAATATATATATATAAGTAAAATTATAATTTTAGGTTCAAAGTGAAATCTTTATCGCATTTATTTGACCCATAAAATACATTTTCTAGTATGTGATCAGGGTGGTACTTTAGAGGTTTTTAATAAGTACCCAAGGATAAACTACCGGAAAATAGAGGAAAACTGGTTATTTTCTCGTAATGTACATTTTTTTAAAACTTTTTTTTGACAGTAATAGTGCTATAATAGAATATATTACACTGAGCTCCGTTATAGTAAGAATCGTCTTATTAAAATAAAATAAATTGCTTTCAAATTCTATACATTCGCTATCGCCGCCACTATTAAATTACAAGAATGAAGTTCTTCCACATCTTCCTGACCATTTTTTTTTAATTACAAGTTTCAAGAGGACGCTATTAAGTTTTTTAAGGGTCCGGGTTATGTATAGGCAAATTTTATGAAATTAAAAAAAAATTATAATCAAACAAATTAAAAATATTCAAGCATACTTTTAAAGTAATTTAAAAATAAACCTGTGTTAGTACCATTTTGTATTGTTGTGTAATCATTATATTTTTTTTAAAAACATGTTTACGCATTGAAATGCCATGTAACTTAAAAAAAAGTGGGAACAAAATTGAACCACCGTTTAAAAGATGAAAAGTTAAACTAAATTTTGTTAAAAGCCGATTTTTAAAAATCGTATTATCAAATAAAAAATATATCATAGAAAACATGCGTTTATTTATGGAAAATATTAAATTGTATAAAATATAAAATAAAACATTATTTTGAAAATCTAATTCCAACGAAATATTTAAAAAGTTTTTATATTTTAAACGGTGTATAAAATATGTCTCAATATTTTGTGTAGATTTATAGTAGCAACTAGCATTTGAATAACGAACGTACTATTTTGCTACTAAAATTTGTTAGTGTATCGTACTCTTAATATCAAATAAGTTTTGAGTTTCTAAAATTGTATTCCATTTTTCCTATTAAATCGTTTGAATAAAGTGATATTTGTGTCCCACATTTTTTTTTTAAATGTTGTTAAAATAATATCAGAAATTTAAATTCGTGGCTTGAATATCCAAAATTAAAAATTTTCTTTCAAATTAAACACACAACATTTAAATGTATTATATTCAAATATGAGATAATGTTACCATGCGATAAAATGGATTATTTAAACCCAAATTTCTTTGATCTTTTTAAGGTAATTTATAAGAAAATTTGGAACAACCATATAAATTAGTGCCATCCTCAAATATATATACAAATATATAATTAAATATCTATATACATTGTATAATGTTGGATACTGGATACTTCCTAATTTGTATTGAGCTAAATACATACGAAACTATGATTTCTTATCGAGATAATATCGATAAAATAAAAACATGAATATTTATAAATCTTATAAAACATTATAAGATAAAACCGATAAGATCCTTTCCCGCAGATGGTATGACATAAAAATAAATATTAACCTTTCAAATATTTCAAATAAAAATAAAACAAAATATTAATAATGAAAAAAAAAAACTACAAAAGAGCAATTTAAAAGTCATAGAATACCCAATAAAGCATTTAAAAAAAAATTAACCAAAAAAAAAGCAAAATTAAATTTCGTGTATTAATCCGTAATACGTAATACGAAACAAATTTATAGCTGTAGCTACTATACCTGCTATATAATATATGATATACATTTTTGATATTCTTTTTCTATGTCGATAAAATTTTATGAAAAATTATTTATTTATAATATATTTATTATATATAAACAATTTTTGATATATATTTGTACGTATATTATAAATAAACTATTTTTGGTATTAGTTTATATATATAGTAAGAATATAAATAAATATATATATATATCATATAGATATTTATTATAATATATTCTATATGCATATATGAAAAAAGTATATTAAATAATAAACACACAATGATACACACAATACTTTTTGGATATTCATTTACAGATATACAAGGATATTCGTATATTATATAGTTATTTCATAAGCAATAATTCATGGATATCGTATATAAATTAATTTTTGTATATATTGATATTGATATTGCATTTATATTCCAGAGATATATTAATATAATATGGAGTTTGTGAACATATTTAATGTATATTAAAAATGATACATTTGAAAATGTTCACAATATGAATGTCTCATAGTTATCTTAAGTTATCAAATTGCTATATGGGTATTGTAGCTTCATATTAGACCAATACAAAAAAAAGCGAAGCCTATAACTAACCCGAACTCAAATTATAATACTAGGTACCTAGTCACTAACTGCTATTATTTAGGTACATTAAATCAACAAAATTTGCATTTTATATTATCAAAAAAACCACGAAAATCCCTTTATTATGTTTTATACACGTTACGCAATACACAATAAACATGTATACATTCTAATTTGTATATATTTGTCCAAAATATATATTGTTTCCAGAATCATATTACTCGTATTTTGAAAATTCTACAAAACATTTGGTATACCTATATAGTGGCTATAACGATATAAATGTGTATATAATACGCGTGATCTAACTATAAAAATTATCTCATAAATTGTGGTGGAATTATATTACAAAATATAACACGACTAATAAACTCTATAGGTATTGATGATGTACTTGTACGGTATTTTCGTTCTAAATTTTAAAACTCGTATTAAAACTTTTTAGATCTAGAAGGTTATCGTAGACTATACATAGTATTTTCTATTGGTTTGGACTTTTGAACTAAGATATGATATAATGTCCGTTACCATTTGCTGAAACTGTCTTGCTAATAAAGTAAAATTAAGCGTAGGTGTACATTAAAAACGTACTTTATGCTCGATTGATAATAATCTGAAGGACGAAGATAAATATAGGTATGAAAAAATCAACGTGTAGGTAGAAAATAGATTTTACAATATTATATTTCTATTTATTTATTTTTCACGTTTTTTTTTTCTGGTATAATATATACCTCTATTGTATAATGACTGACGATCGTTTATAGCCAAATCGATTGCAGTCGGTAAACAAAATAAGCGTTAGCTGAAAGACAACTGTATTTTATAGAACAACGATTTGCCAAACGTCGTTGATTTCACGGGGACGGGGGTGGTCGTAAAAAATAAATATCTATCAATATATATATATATATATACAGGTATATATAAACCGAAATACTCCCACGGGCATTATTTCGAGGGATGATTTCGACCATTACGGGTTCGACGCGACCTTCGTGTGACCTTGTTCTTTCAAAACACCGCGGCAGAAGTTACATAACATCGTAACAAATACGAAAATAATAATATGATAACCACAAAGTCTCGAAGAAAAATCACGTAAATTCCATTACGCCGCGTATTATTTCGTCCGTCTTTTCATGTCGTACAATAAAATAATAATAATAATAACGTCCTAAAACGCTCTCGTACGTGTGCATCTGTGACGGTTTGGTGGGGGAGGGTCGAAGAATACAAATAGAAACCCGCTGCCGCGTTCATATAACGGAGGAACGCGTGTTCCCCCCCCCCCCCGACCGGAGCTGCAAAGTATACATTAAAGACCCTGCACTGACACGGCCCTTTCACGGACAAACAATACGCAGATAGGTAACGATATTATATGTACGCATCGGTGACAAGTCGGCGGCGGTATCCGATACACGGTCTGTCGGTAATATTGTCGCCGGGATGAGCCGTCCTTTTCAGGCCTTTTCAGAAAAATAAATGAATAAATAAACATTTTTGAAATAAAAAAAAAAAACCCCCCGTAGCCGAGTTGTTTCCACACGCAAATCCAACCAACGCAACGCCTCGATGTTCCGGCGGATTGCACGATAGAACTGCAGGTTATCAAATAAATAACACGTGATAACACAGTACGTATATATTATTACGATACCGTTTTTATTTTATAATACACTCGTCAAAGTTTAACTTTTTTTTTAAAATAACATACCTACCTACCTATTAATAATTAACTGAATACAATAATATCACTATTGCTTAAATATTTTAAATTAAAATAGCCATCATCTGTCCGTACTAAAAATAATTGATTATTTACAACATTTTTCCAGCGTTTACGGAAGGCGGTTTTCCTTTAAAATTGTATGCAATATACGTGCATAAAAAAAAAAAAAAATCGAATCAAATATCAAAACGTAAAAACCGGGTAGGAAACGTTTACACGGCGACATTATAATATATCATACTCTGTTATCGCGTATTATATATTTGATAATATTAATTATTATTATTGATAATATTTGTGGCTCCGAAAGCGTGATTTTTTCCGCCGGAATTGAGGCATTAGTTGGCACGTCAAATCCAACCGTTTAATGTTATGCAACGCGTGCGTTTTGACGATCGTGTCAGAAACTTACTCGTGGAATCTTTCAGATTCTGATAATGACCACTTGGTCTGTATAGAGTATGTATTAGACTATAGAGAACGTTCAGCGAAAGGTTAGAAACAAAAAAAAAAAAAAAAAGGATAACGCACCTCCCTTAAAACGGACGTATGAAATTTGCACCAAATTTAATCCCGATAAAAAAAAATAAAAGATATGTTATACGCACCAAAATTGAGGAAATGTGTTTATAATTTTCACAAAAATCGATTATGCATTCGATAGTAGGTACCTACATGAATGATGACGGTAAAAAAATTTAAATTGTGTTTTTCATATAGCATTTGGAATAATATTTTAATTTCTAATATAGGTATTTAAAGTATTTTGAATAAGTACGTTACTAAATCGTCTGTCTCAGAATATGATAGAGAAAACATATCCTGAACTATTTTATTTTTAGTGCAAATTACGAATCGCATTTTGTACTAGGTACAAATTACATATCTACATTTGGGCGCAAATTACAGACTCCCCTTAAAATATGTTTTCGTATTATTTTCCTAGATAGGTATACGTATTATATCAGACAGGTACCATAAAAATCATTTTTCTTACCGTTACTTTGTTAATATAAAAATTGAATAAAAAATAAACTCCGTTTCTTATTTAAAAATAGTTAAAATAACTACTGATAAATAATTGAAACGATATTATATTGTTCTATTAGTATACCTGCTTATAAAATTAGAATAATCAGAAACTATTTCCGGTTTGAATATACTTACGTATATTAGGTATTAGGGATTGCCGTATTGGTTTTTAAATAAACGAATACCGCCGAGGTACTTTAAAAAATAATTAATATCACTACTGCGTGGAACTATATAAGCGATAAAAAGGACAAAGTATTCGATAACGTAACTAGTACTTTCCACTTACATATGAGTAAACATTAACACTACAAAATACTATCTCGAGTAGTATTTTTAAAAAATACGAGAAAGTAAAACATGTTCGAAGATGTGCATAATTATAACTCTTGTATAAGGGGGGAAACTTAAAAATGGGGTGAACATAATTTGTGAATAACTCTGTATATTAATCTTTGTATAAGATTTTAATAACTAATTTGAGACAAAATTCCGAAACCAAAGTGGATATAATAATATGATTATTAGATAAACTATATTATGATTTTATTAATATTGCTATAACTATTTTATAGTTATAAAGTTTCGAAAAATGAAATGATAATAAATAATTTTGTTGAAAGTTTCGGTTTATTAAATTATAATAGGTATAAGGATGCGATGTGACTAATGTGACTGATATGGGAAGTGTGTTTAAAGAATAAATCACTCCAAGAATTTATGACACGTACATTTCTACCTGCAATGATTTAGCAATCACAATTAGACTGAACATGTGAATTCAGAATATACATTTTTGTAGTTCTATAATTTTATATTCTATATATTGTATAAGTGTGTGAGCGATTAAATTTTGACATTTTGTTATTCATTTACGTTATCACGCATCTCCAACAGGGGTGTATAGAGAAAAGATGGTATGATTAAATAAACCTATGGCCGATATTAAGTTATCCAATATAACTGATAGATAATAATTGGATTCATAGGCATATGAACACGTAAACGTCGTCACGTTATAGTAATTTCGCTCCCGTGTTTTCTTCTTCTTTCTTCGGTTGTAGTTAGTTGTTTTTTGCATTTTTTTGTTTCATCATTTTTCTAAATTAATGTGTGTACAGACTGATGTCGATTTTGAGTTGGTCTGCCTAAAACTTTTCCTTTTAGACGTCTTTTTTGCTTTTATAAGCCTTACACGGCTGCCGTATATAGGTAAGCCATAATTTATTTTTATTGTCCA
>JAIPRL010005574.1:0-31375 GCA_025469235.1 Pemphigus obesinymphae
TGAGACTTATTCAATTTCGAAATCAGATTGTAAATACGATGCACCGTTTTTGAATTATGGCCTATATTGTTAAAAACGTTGTTTAAAAGGCGTGTAATAATATCCTGTAGGTAGTTTCTAAAGAGTCTTCCCAGAGCGCTAGTTGTACCGCTGCACTACGTCTATAGAATTAAAAACGTTTATAAAATATAAAAAATTACAGACATAAAAAAACATATTGCAAAACCAATACATTCCTTATTACGCTCAGAAACTAAAAGTTCATCAGCTTTTAATAACATTAAATTGGATTACATTAATTAGGATCACTGTAATATGTAATAAATAATGTAATATGTAAATATGTAATGTTATAAAAATATCGTCCATACGAAAGTGCCTCTCTGGGCTAGCTCGCCTATACTTTGAGCCCTGTCTCTCTGTGTTATTTAAGTATATAGGTTTGTGAGCCATATACGTCTTTGATTATCATCTTTGTTTATCAATAATTAAATTGTATTATTATTTTAATACTCTATTCGCCTATATTTCATTATTATAATTAATATGACATTTGTATATAGGTATATGGTATAATAATAATTGTACGAGTGATCTCGATGCTCACTTATTTGATTCAAAAAACAATTTGATATACATTTTAATATTTTATAAACTATGATATTTTGATAATTACAGATTACTGCAATTCGTAAGTGAATTATAATTATTGGTAAGTAAAGAGGATGTAGTCGACCCAAAATAGTTGGGGAAGAAGGCGAAGGAGAAAGAGACAAATTACTGAAATTTTATCATTTATTTAATGCATTTGATATTGTAACTGTGACGCTATAGTTATTATTTAAAACTCATTTGATATAATATTTTACATTGTTTAATTATTTTAACTTTGTCTTAAAATGTATATAAGTACACATATACTATTATTTTATAAATTTTAAAAATTATATATATATGTATTATTGTATTATGTATATCATTACAGTTGGCGGCCGACTCTTCACACTATTCGAACACACATGATTGTATTTCGTAATACTTTAAGACTATATAAATGACTACTATACAGGCTAGACTTTATAGATTCATTTTAAGTGTCAACTAGATGTCTCGATCATACTTATCCTATAATTTTAAATATGATTTTCACCGTAATACATAAAAGATCTTGAAAAGTGTTCAAGATTATTACAATTCAAAATTCATGAAATTATTTTGTGTAGTACATATATATCTATTCGTCTTTAATACCAGTTATATAGTTTTAAAAAAATAGTTCATACATTTGCCCAAATATTATTAGGTAGGTACACTGAGGTTAATAGATTAGGTAAATATATATTCAGTGTTTAGAAAGAATGACGTTCATGCATTCACGTTCATGTTTTGTCAATGACACGCGAACGCTACTATCGTTTCTGTCAAATTTGAACAGTTTTCAGGTGGTTCAAACTATAAATAAAAACGCATTTATACTTCGCTATAAACCCTATAAGATTAAAATACAATTATAAAAATATAATAGGTACTTAAAAGACCGATTCCGTGGTCCTGCCATAAAATTAAAACAATAGTTTCTATGAATCGGCATAATATTTTAGTAAATATATTAGAAAAATGTATATTCTGTTCATAATTAATTAACTAAAATGAACGATCAGATCAAGTGTTCGTTTTGTTTAAAGAACGTGTGATTGTGAACGGGTATCTTTTTAAATTGAACGTGAACGAGTTCAATTTTTAAGTGAACGTTCAAAACACTGAATATATTTCGGAATAGAATGTTATGATAAACCTTCTATTAATAGAATAAAATCTCAAGACCTTTCTCAGGCCTCAGGACACGAGTATAGTTGATAATATATTTGTATATGAGGGATTATAGACACATTTTTCGGGATGATATTGCAAAATTTTATTATTAGAAAATAAAATAATAATTGTAGACTGAATACAAATTATTATATAGCCATATAAGCCATTTACCTCTGTTTAATTATTTAAATCAGTGCTTAAAATGGACCGGAACGGCTTTCTTATTCGTAACATTAGTCCTTGCATCCATTTTGGTTGGTACAAATAAGTATTTAAAAATTTCAAACAAAAAATAATATTTAATTATTCAAAAAAAAATAAAACTGTATTCTTTCTATTATTTATAATATATGTACGCAACGATACATTTTATCCAACGTCCTTGGTAAACTTAAAATGCAAAGTATCAACAAGAGAACATCCGAGCTTATTTATTTAAAATTATAAGAAAGTATGTAGGAAAATGCAAAAAATATAAAAAAAATTGAAAATATTGAAATATTCTAATTATTATATTACTGTAATTTCATAATGTCAGGAACAATATAATTATTAAATAGGAATCAAAGATATTTCTCTCTATTTTTTATTACTATTGTTGAAAATTGTTCAATTTTGCTGGAAAAATTTACATAGCAAAATTAATAGTGTTTGAATCGTTGTAATTTATAATTTATTATATCGTTATTATATCGTTAGTTAGAATTCTATCGTTAGAATTTATTATTTATATACGATTAATTTACAACTTATAAATCTTGGTATTCCTTATTACCTTATTTACTGGTAAAAAGTATTTGAAAAAGTTGATTTAATATCAATAATTGTTAATAATTGGCTTATGAGCAAAAAAACTTCATTTTACAAACAAAAAGTCATAGGCTTTATTTATAGCGTTCCGGATCATAAAATTTTCCATTTCGAGCACTGATTTAAATGTCAGATACAGCTTAAGGAACTGCCGAGTTGATCCTTGATTTTTAATTTTTATCAACTTACAAACATGTTAGAAATACGTAATAAAAACAAAATATTATGGCTAACAATATATTATCTATATATAGTACCCCAATTTAGTAGCTTTTTGTTGATAATCGAAGTATTTATATCTTTATTATATTAATTCATAAAATATGTAAAAATATATACAATAGACATATTAAAAATCGGATACATATGGTGTTAGATAATTTTTTTTCATTTAATATTTCTACGATATTCTCAAGTTGATTGAAGAATTTTTTGCAACAAAATATATCGTGAATATTACACCACAATAAAAAATGGTATTAATCATTATTAAGACTATTATTTAATTGCTTTAAAAATATATCTAATTATTTTCAAATTGTTGAATATTTATATTTTTCTAAATATGTCTTTAAAATCAATCGTTTTTAATGGATTTACGTAGTTAAACTTGATATTTATCTTTATTATTACATTTATACTTTCAAAATCACCAGAATCTCGCTATAGCCCAGGCAGGACCGGTAATATTTGGGCCGATTAAGTAATGTGTAGCCAAAAAACATGAGAACAGAAATTGAAATTTGGAAGATTTTTGGTAGCCGGTACTCTATATAAGGTACATTCAATTTTTTTTTTTAAGGATCAAAACTATTTTTGGGCCGGTAGAAATTGTAATATTCGGTGGGCCGGTAGCTATTCCCTATATTCGGCGCTGATCCCAGGGAGAATCGAAAAATCTAAAAAAACATAAATTAGATCACAATTTATTATACGTATAACGTAGGTTACCTAAACAGTAAACATTAAAAATAAAGATAGGTCGAGAATTCGAGAAAATAAAATATAAAAAAAAAAAACTATTCAGGAATATTTTCCCACCAAAACGGCGTTCGGTACTCAAAAAACGTGACCACGGGCATCATTAACTCGGATAAAATTGACAATGACGATATTGACTGCGTGACAATATAAACCCTTTGAAACCACATCTCAGACGTACCATCAAAGAATACATCCCACCACCTCCTATCTTTATTTACGGGACTCGACTTTCCGTACACAATATATTTATATACCTATATAGATATAGTTGGAAAAATTAATTTGTAAATAATTGTAAAACTTGAAAAAAAAAAATCATTAAAGTTCAAGAGAGCGCCTCGGTAGACTTACAAAATATTCAAAATGTCAATATAATATGCTATATTATATATACGTATATAGTATTTATTAAGATATTTTTCATACACATACACCTCATATAGCGTATTATTTGGAATGTTTATTCGAATACTCAACAACGTATTTTAAAATATATTCAACGTGCGATTGAAAGCACATTATTATTATATTTTAAACGATCGATATCAATTTATCGACGTTTCTAAAAAACGTGAATATTTAATAAAGTATGAAACAGATACGTTCTATATAAACTATACTTAATAATATTAATATAGTACATTTAGATTTATCATTTTAGAGGTTGTTCGAAAATTCATTTAGGTACTATTATGTATATTTTATATACATATATGCAATATTATAATTTTAAAATTATACCTACCCATAACTTGTTTTAACTATTAACGATAACTTTACTTATTCTATTAAATCTATATAACATATACTATATAGACATATAGTGGTTACACATAAGTTCATGATTGACTTTTTAGTTATATGTTTTAAATCTTAATGGATATTTTTAGTATTGGTTTGTTATTATTTATTACATATATGTGACTTTTTTCAAGATATTTCATGGTATTTTTACATATAATACTATATAATAGGTATTTTTAGTATATAGTAGTATAAAGTTTGAAGTTCTCATAGTATTCATATTTACTTATGTCATTTATGCATATTACATTTTATTATAATATAGAGTGTACTCCAAGTAAATTGTCGTTGATTTGACTATTTTCTGCATTAGGTATACAAAATACCTATATAATATAATATATTGTATATAGGACGCTCCCGAACTTATTTCAAGTCGTTGAACTTAAAATTACCGTACAAGCTGCTGCAGTCGTTATGTATAATATTATAACATATACTATAGTATATACTAGGTACATATTATATCCTTTTAATCAAACATCTTGTTCATAGCTTTTGGTTTTTTTTATATTATTTTATTTATTTTATTATTAACTATAACCGCGAGTTTAAAATTTAAATCAACAAACTGAATAACAAGAATAACATCCATCTATATAATACATAATATACAGTGCAATAAATACCGTCTACTATCTTGTGTTGGGTCCCATGCGTGTTTTGTATTGTTATTACTGCATTAAGGACATTAAAAGCTCTTCGATATTAAAATATAAATAATTTTAGTATTTCATATTATTGAAAACGTTAAAATAATGATGTTTTGTGGACTATGCTTCGGATTAAACACGCCACTGACCATAGTACGATGTATTGTACAAATAGGTACATACAAAACCGACGGAAGCTTAGTCGATGTAATCTTTAATCTTCTCAGGTTGTCAATATTTAAACCCAAGCTTGTTTTGATCGTAAAATCATTATTGATGTATGTATAAGCGTATAACCATGGTACAATAAAATAATGTATAACTCCACCCTTAATTTTCTTGTGCAAATTCCGAATACGTAGTTGGTACATATTATAGTATATTACATTCGTCGCAGAGAAATTTGTATATTTCGTTATTAGCCGATAAGTGCAGATAAGTGATAAAACTGATAAGATTATTCATGATTGTTTATCGATAGTATAGACCTATACTGTTACACATCAATGACTCAAACTTGTCAGTATAATCAGGGCCGTCCCGAGTGGGGGGGGGGGCGTGGGGGTTGTCTCTTCCCACCATCTCGGAAAGCAGTTGGCAAAATTAAGTTCAGTCGGCAAATAGTAGAAAACGTCAATGCATGCCCTTTTTTTTTTTCTAGTTTATTCACTCACGTTTATGAAGTATTTTGGAATTTTAAGTCGGCAGACTATATAAATTATTAGGATTGTAGTCGGCAAAATGGGAAAAAAGTTGGTTATCTTTTTTTTTTTTGCTTATTTTATGTTTTGAAAAGAAGTATTATAAAATTTTTTTTGCATTTTAACCCCCCCCCCCCTAAAAAAAAAATCTTTCCTCGGGACGGCCCCGAGTAAGAACCAAAAGAAAAAAAAAATTACAACACATGGTATTATAATTTATTACAGGCAGAATTAGGAAAAAAATATATTTTACAACTAACAAAATTAAATTCACAATATTATCAAAAGAATGCTATTTTCATCTGGTTAATAATTATATTTAATTTGTTTTAAGTATATAATGTGGATCGTTCCCTTCGCACCGGATAAAGGACAAAAATACGCTACTAAATGTCATGTCTAACACACGGTATAATAATATATCACTAGTACAATATAATGGTTATATCGGACGAGTTTTGTCATAAACACATTATTATTTATAATCTCAACAAAAAAATATGTATAATTGTCCTACATGTAAACAATTATTAGGAACCGGCCAAGTCCAAAAACAACACCATTAATTTTTCAATTATTTTTAGTTGCGATATAATAAATTGGCCTGCTGGTTATAAAAGTATAATAATATATGTAATGGAAATTTCGTGTTTATCAAACGTGTATACAACGCAATTCTTCTGATTTCACAATATTACGTTCGTTGGATTGCGTTTAAATTTGGATTTATAGTTCTTGTAGTTTCCAATACAGTGTAATATAATAATGTTGGTGATAAAACCGATATAAAATCTAAAATCGTATTAAATAACATTTAAACGGTTATTAGTGTATAGTGGATGTAATGTAGAATATATTTGGGAAACACGTACACACTATGCTGGGAAATAATACAATTTTATAACACGACTGGACAATAATATCGCCTACAACTATTACTATATTAGTAAAAATTTATATTTTGTGCACTTGTAGCAATCTTGACGCGCGAAAATAATCTGTGATAATATACACCTAATAACTGGAATAACTTCCCATCTGCCACAAGCTAAAAACATGGAAAAATCGTACGTTTTTGTGCGTTTTTGGGTAATAATTATGACTGGAGACAAACGTAAAGTTAGTGCACAAACTATGAAAATTCCTGGTTTTTTTTTACATAGGTTACACCTATCAAGGGCTTATTCTAAAGCGCAATTGGGCGTATTTTGCGCAGGCGGGAAAGCTAAACGATCAACCAATTTTTGCGTACCTAATTGAATTTGTGTGATTAATTAAATATATTTTGAACATATAGGTAGGTATTAGGTTTAATAGATAATAAATATGTACCTAGGTTTATACACCAAAATATAATAATCACTTACCTAGTACATAGGTACTATACCTAAATTTCAAAATGATAATTTCATATTAAGTAGTAAGTAAGTATCTACGGTCGCACATTTTACAATACGGGCTAATAATTTTGTATTTTATTATTACAATAATAACATATAATATTATACAACATAATGTATAAAACTTCTTAAAAATATTCGGTAAACTTAATATTAATATTTACTACTATTGTATTAATTACTATTTTACACTATTTTCCAAAATAAAAATGAAACCATGACGAATGTGTACTTTGATAATCGGGCAGGACACTGGTATAGTGGAATGCTGATAATAATGTAAATTTGAAAACAATGATATATATCATTGAAATCAATAAAATTATTTTGAGCGGAGTTTCGGTGCAATAATTTTTTTTTAAATAGGAAGCCATGACAATTTTGTTTATTTTGTTATTTTTCTTACTTTTTCAAAATATTTCATTGTAAAAGTTTTTTCACACCTAAGGTAACTACTGGAAAAATTACCTCTTCAAAGTACCAACTAGAACCGATTTGCCATTAAAAATTCTAAAATCACTATTTGACTCCTGCAGGTCGAAAATATGACCAAATGAAAAAAAAAATAAACATCATAGTAAAACAATAGATTCGCCAGGTCCATTTCAATGGCCATTCCCCACTTTAGAAATTTGGGCTTTTAGTGATGCTAGTCGTCTGTGCATCGTTAGTGCAGAAATGTGCAATAAGTCCCATATAACGTTTGTGCACGTGCGCAATTATTTCAGGAGTTATTCTGAAAACATAGTGGGTTCTATTGAAACGGTGGACACCCACATTGGAAAATTTAACTTTGGTAGTACCAATTTTACCGAAATTTGGCCAAAACATTTTTATAATAATTTCGGCCAAATATTGTACGAATAAAAATATACTGTATATATATATGGGTAAGAAAAAATTTAATATAAAAACGGAAACAATGTGAACAAACGAAAAAATGTACTTGAATAAGTATGTGTACAAGTATAAAGTTTTCCACAGCGTTTTAATCTCCGAACGAATCCGTTATACTCCAGTGCTTTCGGTTTATTCGACCGACATGTTGCCGTCACTAAAATTTTTTTTTTTTGTGAAAATTCCGAAAAACTATAGGCGTTCGTTATACGTATATACTATTGTATAGACAATGGTTGGTAGAATTACGAGGAAATGAGCAAGACTTAGATAAAAGTTTGCGAACGATTTTATTTGCTATGGCGCACATGTCGGAAGCGGTTTTCGACTTCGGTAAGTCGTAAGTCGCGGCCTAATATAAAACACGTAATGCTAACGTCTGTTCAGCTGTTAACGCCAAAGTTTACGACAGATTTCATGATATAGAGATTTATTATATACGTGTATATGCATTAAGCCATGTCCAGTAACTATTTGTGGGGGCAATGTCGCTGCCAAAAATTGTCTGGTAAATGTTTCCGAAAAAGTTTTCGAATTTTTGGGGAAAATATGTGCACGGTCCGAACAAATGCAATTAGGATGTACACTCCCTCGCTCGTGATGTCTCCCGACCAAAAAAATCAGGACGGGTTTATATAGAATATAATATAATATCAGTGATATTATACATATTAAATACAGACATTTTCCAGTCTGTTGTTGCGGTCTTGCAGACAAATGTGATTTTAGTATTAAAATTAGCCTAGTTTGGATAATAATGGATAATTATATTATAAAATATTGTGATTTGTTTACCTTTACCTTACATTATACCTATAAAGGCTTAGAGTATACATTTTTCTGGTAGGTATAGGTATAATGTATAATATTATTATATTATAAGATACATTTTTTTAAATATATATAAGGTACACCTATAATAATAAAAATTGTATGTATTTTTTTTTAAACTGTCATGTTAATGTTTGGTAGAGGAGATCGGGGACAAAAGTAACATATATCTAAGTCGGAAGTAACACCGTCTCCTATGCTAAATATTATGAATCGCGGTATAGACGGTATAATGCGCATATGCACTACTAAAATTAACGCGTTTACTCATTATCAGTTTCTCGTTATCACATAAAGTTTATGAAAAAAACAACAAAAACTGATGTTGATCTATTAACTGTGTGGCGTAACTCCGGGTGGCAAGACTGGGTGACGCTCTGGGGCCCCAATATAAATATTTGTGAATACAAAAATATTGAAAGTTTTTTAAAACAATTATAATGTTTGCTCAATGAAATGCTCAAAAAAAATTTTATACGAATTTTATAATTTATGTTATGTATGAATAGTATGAAGTTATATCAATGAACATTGTAACTGTATTAATCTTCACTGATGTAGAAACAATCGTATTTACTAAAATAACATGGGTGAATTTATAGCTATTGTTATAGACTATGTATTATAGTTATCTAATCATATTTTATACCAAATAATTTATACAAAAAATATGACTTTGAAATAAATATTCCAAATATAAAAATATTTACAAACATTTTTATGTTTTAGTTCATAAGCATAATTATTATATTTTTATATGTAAAAATTGTTTAATTTACATTTTAAAGTGTGAAAAGGCTATATCCGGAAAATTGATTAGAATTTTATAATATTTTACTACTGGCCTTTGCAGCCGAGTTGTACCAAAGATTAATAAAAAAATAAAATAAAATACTTTACTGAAAACATTACTGCACCTATACCTACGTGGTCAATAATGTAACAATTAATGGTGGTATATGCCATATGGGATCGAAAATGAACTATAATATAGAGTATAATATGATTAATATAAAAATAATTGATATCAGTTGTTATATTCTGCGTTGGACTGGCTCCAAAGCCTAGTCCGAAATTTTTTCAACCAAACCAAAATTGAATGGACTTTAAGTCTGGTCATATAAGAAGAGCAGCAACGCTCGGTGGTTTACTGCAGTTTTTCACTCATAATAAACACTTATATTATAATATTATATTATTTGTACGTTTTTTACTTGTGTCGCCAGATGAACAGGAAATGGCGTGCCTTAAAATTGGAATAACATCACTCGATGTAGGTACTGTCATAGTCAGTGGCGTCAGTGGATATTTTTCGTGGGGAGGGGGGTGGGGGTGTCCAAAATATTAGGTACTGTTCTCACCGGCCTATGTGGAAGACGAGCCAACTCTAAATTATATCTCGCGTAGGTATAGAGATTTTAGCTTTTACAAGTACATTGTCATTTACTTCGAAGGTAATTTTTACTTTCTTTCATATGACATAGTAGTTTGACAATAAATGTTATTATAAAAAACTCTAAAATAACTATAACTACTTATATGAAATATTTGGTATGATACACAAAATTATCAATATATTACGAACGTTTTTGGTAATTTACAAATGGTAAATTTATCTAGTTAGCTTGTAATAAATTTAAATTATTTAAAATATGCTACTTATTTATATTTTACAAGGGGTACTAAATTTTTATACTGTCTACCTCGAATATTTATTTTTCCTCAATATTTCAATAAAATTAAGGTCTTACTGTAGAAAAAAAAAAGTTCATTTTATTTTATTGGCACATTTAAATAATTTTTCTTTCTTTTTTTTAGTATCTACCACTTTTGTATTATAATAATTACCTATATACATAATACAAAGTAGAAATAAAAGAAAACGAGAATTTGAGTTAGGTGTACCTACTTAAAACTACAATCAGTGAGGTATTAAATGAAAAAAAAAAAAATGAACGATTAAAGTAATAATATAGCACAAATGAACTGCGAAATAATTGCATAATCTGTTATAAAATAAAAAACGGCCGTATAATCACAGAATAAAATATTACTGTGGTATAAGTTTCCCATCAAAATCGATAGTAATATCCATAACGCGAACATAAATGTATTGAAACAGAGAACGGGTGGCCTGCTACTGTGGTTTAATCCGGACCAACACTACTGCTGGTGTGGTCAACAATGGCCATTGGTAACTGGTGAGTATAGAGCCGTAACAAGGGTAAAAGTAGTAATGAATTGTTTTTTTTGCTCATTTCCTATTTTTGAAAACCCAGAGCCTTGCAAAAACCTTAATTGTAATCAGTGATGTAGTCGTAAATTTTTTAGTGGGTATACGTTGAAGCTTGGGGATTTATCCCTTATCCAGTGGCGTGGCGCAACTTTATTTTAGAGGGGAACATAGGCGCAAATAGAGCGGTGTCGGGGGTTAGCGTTAACCTAACTCCCGGATTTATTATCATATTAATGTAATTTTTGGTACAGAACTAGAAATTATTCACATTTAGTTGGCGAAATCTGAAAAAAGTCGATGACCTTTTTTTTTTTTTTCTACTCGTTTCAAAGATGTATTTTGCCTTCGGTATTGTCGAGAAACACACACGCCCCCCATAAATAGTTTTTTCGGGACGATCTTGATTTTGTATCATTTAAAAGCATGGGCACAGAGTCCCAACTTATAATTTTTGGTTAAAAAATGGTAGGGCTGAAGCCCCCCTTTTAAATTCCCTATTTTTGCCTATGGAGGGGAATGGGGTCCTCTAAATTATTTCAAGCCCCCTATTTTTTTTAGAATAGAAAAACATATATTAATAAAAGTTAATATTATGGTGGGATTGAAGCCCAACTCACATCCCGAATTTTTGGGCTAATTGTGACATTTCCAGGAACAGGACTTGAACATTTTTTTTCAAAATATCTTATATTAAAAATAATTAATATTATGATACCTACATGTTTTATATTAGGTATTTACTTAAGTACTTAATTAGTTATAATGACGTGGAGAGATTCACATAGTATATATGTGTGCACTGTTCATTTTTATAAATTCAAAATTTAGTATGTCATCTACGGTGTACCTAAACTAATTACTAATAAGTAATAACTAATTTAACTATTACTGAACACGGTCTACAGGCATTTAAAATTTTGGAAAATGGATAGTGACATAATGATTATAGTCAGTTTGAATTGATCTTTCCACATATATGCAATCCATCATATTCTAGCGTTTAATAAAATATATATTTTAATAAATATAAGTTAAATCTGTACGGGCCAGCCAGTTTACTGACCATCACGTACACCGCACAGCCAGCCGCGTGCAAAAAAATCCAATCTTTCAAGTGTCATCCAAATATTATCTTCGCGCACATGATTATTATTTTCCGATGTAGGTTGTGCCCGATGTTCAAAATATTTTGTTATTTTTATCTATTTTTTTTTAATAATTAAATGGGCAAAAATAAATACATTTGTAATGAACGATGGCGAATGATAATAAATGTTTTGTATATTTTATCCAGTAATTATATTGAGAATATTATAATAATATAATATTTTAAATTAGTATTAATGAGTGTAAAAAATGCCCCTAACCAATGACCATAATTTGGCCACGGACTCGTCCGCATTTGCCTGGTTATATTGATATTAATATAAAAGTGGTATTCACATTAATTACAGTGTTGTGCTTCTGTTAAATAGGTAAAATATGGGTTTATGTTGTAAAGTTATGTTTTTTAAAATAATTAAATTATAAAATTAGTAAAAATGAAAATTGCGTATAGTACATATTCTAATCAATACTATAAAGGAACAATGATGAGAGACTGATTGTTATGTTTTGTTGGGTTGAGTTTTTAATATTTTGTTCTATAATAAAACATAATTGATTATTTTGTGCATACTATTTTATTATTTAAAATTATCTTTGTCCCCTAATGTGTGTTACTTTCGACCCTTAAGGCCCAGTTAGACATGGCAAGTATTCGGCCAAGCGACGGGCAAGTCAGTGAATAGAACCATGTTCTATTTTCTCGGCCGAGTAAGTCCACCACCACTCGTCCACTTGGTCGTTCGCCACTCACCCTCCTACTCGGCCAGTGTAATCACGTTTGCGGCTGTCGAGTGCCGTGTTCTATCGCAACTTTCTTATCATTATCCATTATCAGTCAATTATTTTCCATCTTTCTTTCTATTTACTTCGCGGACACACTTGACAACTGTCTCGCCCCAATCAGCTGGAATGTAATCACCTATTCGTCGCTTCGAAGTAGCTCGGTCGGGCTACTTAGGCAGGTGTAAATTATAAGGCTTTAGATGGGGTCGATTGTATCATTTTTTATTATTTTTTATTGAAAATATTTCAATGGAAAATGTCATAATAAGTTATTGTGATATAATTTAATTAATTTAATTGGTATTTATATTCCATTTCTCCGTTTTTGTTATTTTTGTCTCCGGTCTCCCCTATACTTAGAATTTGCACGAATTTGTACGATGCAATTTGTGTAATTAAAATTTGTACGGATTTAGTTTCCAAGGAATTTGCAATATCCTCGTGGAAGGTTTTCGACGATTTGGGCTATGAAAAATTTTGTCAAAATTTCTGTACCGGTCGTACAAATTGAGTACTAAATAATGATATAACAGTTTTAAGAAAAAATAAATTTTTTCTGTCTTCACGAAGATTTTGTGAATTTCTTTGGAAATTAAATCCGTACAAATTTTAATTCAGGTCGTACAAACTCATACAAATTGAGTACCTAAATAAATATTATAAGAATATATAATTATATAGGTACAATTAAGTACATATTGTCAAACAAAATATATCGAAAATGCAATTTTTTTTGTTTGGGAGGGGGCTGGTAAATGTACGACGTACGTAGTTATAATAATATATTATTTGTTCATCATTTTGTTCGGATCTATTTAAAACATTTACAATATTTAATTATAGTTGATTAAAAGAGCAAATAATAATAATGATTAAATATTATCTGTTATATTATATGCGATTTTCGTTATTGTTCAAAGGAATAGGTTATAGATATGAGTATCAAAATAAGACATAAATAAGACAAATAAGTAATATAAGAATATAATATGTAATATAAAAATGTGTACACGAATAAGCAAAAAATTACCATTATTTTAGTAGGTATAATATCAATAATATGTGTATAATATTATAATTTTTCTTTATAATTATTACTCTTATATTTCTAAATTTTTTCGTTATAAAAGGTATAGATTTTCTTTAAAATATACGGGAAAAATGACCTCTATCAATGTACCAATACTAGAACCAATTTGCTGTCAAAAAAGCTCTTTATTCCAAAACTCCTACTTGATTCACTTAAGTTCAAAAATCCATCATACACACACAGATAGTATTCTTATCTTTTAATTTGATAATATTATATATAATATATGTGTTTAAACTCTGAATTTAACCCAATGGTTTATGTTATTAATATCATTAATTAATGTTAATATTTTTTTCTTATGAAAAGTTAATATTGATTGATTGATGGTTAATTTTAAAATGCTTAGTTTAAATTGATTGATTTATTATTAATTTTGAGGGGGCTATAGTAATTTTTTTTTTTGTTTGGGTGGTGGTTAGAGGTTACTAGGTCCTTTCAGCTACCTCTAGTTATTCGCGAGCCACGGAATCACCGCGTTGATGGCTGCTGCAACGCATTGTAGACTGATTAATATGGAAACTGTCATCTGCACTCTACACAACAATATGTTCTAAAAAGTAGATATGATATACAAATAATGGATTTCCCCAACTGATACATTTTGCGCATCATTTTGTTAGTTTATAAATGCGAGAAAGTATGCAGTTGCTATACAGGCACAGATGTAATATTATAGATATATTAAGACATTAAATACTTTAGTACTTATATGATTTAGGTATGTGTTTTAATTTTTACAAAACTTAAAATATTCTGAGCAAAGCGATTAGTCTTACAAATTAACAATGATAAAAAAAAAATACGCAACTGAGTTTTTAAAACTATAATTCTGAAGTGTTTTAGAAACTACTAAATTATTATTATTATATAATACAATATACAATATTATTATCTTATACTTGGGTACAGGGCCGTATTTAAATTAGATTTTCGGAGGGGGTCCAAAACTCCAAAATATATTTTATAATTTTAGTAAATATTGAATTTATGTTTTGTCCACCATATAGCGATTTATCGGATTTATAAATTTTGAAAACAGATTTGAATTTATCAACAAATTAACTTATAATCTATTTTTTTAAATTTTTATATCACATATTTAATACTTGGTGGACTAATATATTTAATGATTTCAAATTTAATAAAACTATTTTAAAGAATAAATATTAAACAATTAAAAAGTCTTCGTCTGGAGTTTTCCAACCTGTAGTTTTCAAAATATTTAGTCTATCCAGGGTTGGAAAAAACACGTTAAAAATTTTAAAGGTGTTTTTTTAACCTGTTTTAAAAGTATTTTTTTTTTTTTTTGTATTAAACCTATTTTAAAAATAAGTATTTTTAAACAAACCTTTTTAGTGAAGGCCTATAAATTATACAATGAATTATTTTCGTTGGAAATCTCGGTCATTTAAAATCGATGAACCATAATTATAATATAATATTTTGTATTAATCACAGAATAATACTTATAGAATAGTATTCTGTATGTATACTTATTGGGCTTTTTCTATTTGAGGTCATGTTTTTGTGGTACGATAATATAAAACATATACTTCGACGAGCATGAGTACCTATGTAGTTGTAAACTGTGGTCGATTTGAAAAAATAGAAGAAAGGGTTTTTAAAGAATGATCGTCCCCCCAAACTATATAACTTGTATACTGTAAAATATAATTATAATATAATATAATATATATATAAAATAATATAATAATAAAATATAATTTAAATTATGTTTATTGTTTAGTATGTTGTTATGTTAACCAAAAGTTAATATATATTGGGCAATATACGTTTGCTCTACACGATCTGCACAATAGTCAATATTCAGTTGAAAAATAATCGTTGGCTATATATCACCTATATGATAAGGTTGTTAAAGGTATTATTTAATGCGACAAAGGCGTCAAAGATTTCACTTTCCAAAATGCCGGCATATCTCTATATACAACCGATTACATTCGATAATAAATGCACGTTCATCTATTTTGGTTGACATAATTTTTAAGCTTGTGTATAGAAAAATGATGTAGTGGAAATCAATAGAACGAATAATATAAACCTTTAGTTTAGTTAGTTATAAACCTTTACAATTCACAATATTCACAAGTAGCTACATAACACGACACAACACGTGTGCCAACCGATTCAAACCGATAACATACTAAATATTGCGTAATTATTTGTACAATATCATATTCAAACGTACAATAATATTGTGTATTGTGCAGAGTAAATTTTCAACCCTTTTTGATTTCTTCAACATATTGTACAATTCTTCAATATCTATATAAGTCCGGGCGCCATGAACCCAGGAAAATCCCGAAGAGATTTTTTTTGGGGGGGGGGGGGTGAAAATGTAAATAATATAATACTTCTCTTCAAAACATAAAATAAGAAAAAAAATAAAAAATAAAAAAAGGTAATCAATTTTTTTCCCATTTAGCCGACTATAATCCTAATAATTTATAGTTTGCCAACTTAAATTTCCGAAAAATACTTCTTTTCTGCATAATTTTCCCACAAAATTCCAAAATACTTCATTCAAAACTTTCCAAAGTATGTGACATCCGCAGTGCACTCTCCCTCAGATACGGCCTTGCTTGGCTATATAATTCGACGTAGAAAATAATACATATCGAACATAAAATGCTTATTTATTGTTTTATTTAAATGGCGTAGTTTCTAAATATTATTTTAGTTAGTTTTGTTTTATACTGTATAATATAGTTGTCATCATCGAGAAAACACAAGTTGGGGCAAACGGGAGTTTTTTTTTAAATTTTTTTGTTTACATGACCGACCTTTCGAATGTTTGTTATTGTTTCATATTGGTGTTTTTTTTTGTGGCTTTATACAATGTATTTTCATTTTTCAACAGCTATTGTTATTTCATCGACATACGATATTTTTTCTTGTATACTATTTTAATAAAACATATTACAAGTAAGAGTGGGTAGCTAGGTACCTAATAAATAATAAATAATCTATGCAAATATATTTTCTGGGATTTCATACGTACATAATAAATAATTAATTTGAATTTCAATCACATTTTAATCTCACTCTTGGTTTTCAGAAATTTACCACTATTTATATTTTGGGAAATTAAACACTGATAAAACAGTATTAATAATTGAATCAGTTGTCACATGTTTACAGGTTTTCGTCGGAATATTGATCGGGATTATTGATTAAAGTAACAAACAACTTCTCTATGATAATATTGTTTATTATGTAGGAAAGTGACAAACAACTGATAAATATGTTATTTTAATGATGTGCATTTGTCCAATTTTACAGCGCTCATGGTGAACAGTGTCGTTGTGAGGTAAGAGAGGGTCATTTGATTTGCTTAAATACGGGTGCATTGATCAATAGCCGATCATTATCAGTTATTCTCGTTGTCATTTTTATTTTGTCTGCACGTCCGAAGATTTCACTCGATACTGTTTCTACACTGCAGATTTTCTCGTCAAAAAATCATCGAGTAAGTATTTTTTTTTACACTATTTTCGTTTATAATTTTCATTATTGCCCTACACCTAGGCATATGTTTTTTTTTTTTTGTATTAATTAAATTTAAACTTTCTACTATTTAAAACATTTTGTGCGAAATAAAATTACCTATATTCTAATAGTATAAAGTAATTTAAAATATAAATAAAAGCGATTCCAGTTTGTATTGCTTCACTTGAATAATTTCAATAATACAATATACCTACACAATATGTTGGAAGAGGACTACCTACGGTTTTTAAAGGAAGGTTGTGTATATAGGCAATTTTTAGGATATTTTTAGAAATGTAAAAATTTTATATATAAAAATAATTTATTATGATTTTCAAATTCTGTATTACAATTTAAAAGTATTTTCTAGTTGTTCCTGGGTGGCTGGGTTTACTATATTTTGTCTGTAACCATATTTATTTTTACACATAAGGGTTTTTAAACTTTGTGGTACTTTTAGAATAAAAACGCCGATTATTTAATCGATATAGGACAATATTTTAAAGTATTTTCGGTTTTTCAATTAATTATTTTATTGTAACATTTTTTAATTGTTTTGTATTTAATAATGGGTAATTTTAAATCTTTCCAGTAAATAATAAACGATTGTATGTTTTTGAATTGAAATGGTGTCTTGCGATTTTTTTTTAATATTTTTGCAGGGAGAATTAGAAATTTTATTGAGATATAGGTATCCAATAAATATCTCCTTGTAACGCGTACTATATTTTCTTCCGATATCTGTTGGGAATAAAACTGATCTCATGCTAAGCATTTTTATTTTTATTGTCGAAACTATATATCTTTTTAGTATTTAGCTTTAGTTTTCGAATATAAATATTTGGGTATATTTTTGTGTTCTAGCATGGACAGACAACAACAACAGCAACAGCAAAACCGTACGAACCAATGCAATCCCAACAATCCAGTTACTGGGCCAGGTCGTAGTCATGGCTATCAGGGAACCGGAGATGCTAAAGATCTGAATAACCACAGCCGGCAGAATAATCCACAAGACCCGAAATCCAATGTTCCACATCAAAGAAAATAAAATGGCATTGTACTTTTTTTTTTTTTTTAATTATTTTCAATAATTAATTCATAATAATACCTAATGATTTTCTAAAAATGCCGTGAAAAAATATTTAAATAATTAATAAATTTCTGAACTTCAATTAAAAAAAACCATGTGTTTTTACTTTTTCACTCTTATCTTCTCTTTATCTTTAGGTTCCAATTATATAAAACTTGGGTACGTTACAGGTATATAACTGAACATTTTGTTAAACTTTATTGATTTTTATATTATAATTTTATCAATTATTTGATTTGGTTTTTGTCATTCCAACGTGGTATGATTATCGTGACCATAACTGCGAAAATGATCATTTGGTTAAATGTACAAAAAGTACTTAAATGGTAATTTTTTATTTTAGTTTTCAAATATTTTACTTGTATAACGTTTAATCAATCTACTAGTTAGTACAAAATGATAAATTGAATAATTTAACTGAAGTTAGTACAAGATTACAAAATATAAGGTTATTTATATATAAATAAATATAGGTTGTACATATAATAATATGGAAATCATTGTGTAATTAAGTGTTTTTAATTAACTGCTGCAGTGAACGGTGTTGTAAATAAAAATCGGTTTTATCTAAAATAATTTCTAAATTTTTAAATGATAATTCAATTGGTACTCATTTATACTATTTTTTGTGTATAATTTAAAAAAAATTGTCATGAATGTAAAGACCTGAATAGTTAAATATAAGTAAAGCCATGTTGAATCTTATAAGAATGGTACATATGGTAAATATAAATACTGTATGAAAATGAGTTCGTAGTTATGGTTTTACCAAAGTTTAACATAATATTGGTGAATTTTGGTTAATGAAAACCAATGTATATATACATTCTTCTGCAGCAATTTTTACAGAAACGCACGACTACGGTTTGTGTCTTAATAAAAAAACCTAATTTTTGGTCGTCGACGACACGCCGTGTCGATTTATTAAATCTGTTGATTGACGCAGTATATGAGATCGACCCTGTGATTATTTTTTTTTTTTTGGGGGGGGGGGGAGTGTGTTTATTATTTTGTCAGCGGATTGAACTCTTTTTGGAAGTCTCGCCTTTAACAGTTTGATGACCGATTGATATAATCGATATTGGCCGATTCTTCTTTGTCATATTTGGGTGTGACAAAAAATTTAGAATTATTTTCTCAAAATACTTCCTTCGAAATTTAAATAAGCTACTTCTTCTAATCAACTTCTTTCTGTTTTCCTAATTTTTCTTATTTCATTACTGACTTGGATTGGTCACGGCCCTACTGTATTAGTATTTATTCCTTAGTACACGTTCTATAATTTTTATAATATATAAACATTTTTATATATTACAATAATTTTTAATTATAAAATATGGCGCCTTCCACCATTTTTTTGGACAAAAACTACTCGGTTATTATACTCGGCAATTCCAACAGTCCGGCAAGATGGGTACTTCGATTACAATTTTGAAAATGTATGTAGATTTTTCATTACGTAGGTACTCGAGATCGGGTCGCATTTTTCATTTTCATACTTAATATAATTAAAACTATTTAGTTTACATATTTTTCAAAATTTTGAACATACATATCTAAATAAAAAAATTTAATAATTGCTGTATCACCCCATCGTCGAATCCTAAAATAATTTACCTATATTTATAGAAAAAAAACTATTCAATACGAAGAAAAGTGATTTCACTATATATTTTGTAATTATATAATTTTTAACCTTAGTACTTCGGTTCTTTTTCTTCTTCGCTCTTTCTCTCTCTCCCTCTTGACAAACTGGAGTCGACCTAGGTACTTTTGTAAAAATAATTTAAATTATAGTATCTATACAGGGTGTAACTGGACTATTTAACAGATGCAATAACTTTTTTTCTATTGAATATTTTTAAGATATTTTTCTTTAAATTATTACAGCCTGGCGCTATAACTTAAATATTTTTAAATTAAATTTTATTGTTTAGGAATTTAAAATTTAATTAAAAAAAAAAAAAAAAAAAATCAAGATAGCTATTTTGTAGATCTGATTTTTAAAAAAAATTTTATGTCTAAAGTTTTTATTAAAGTTGAGTCGATTAATTTTAAACAATTTTTAAAATTTCTAAAAATGTGAATATTTTTTACCACTTATCCATCAATAATAATTGCGGGAGGCATTTAATATCCATAAATATTTTTTTTCCATGAAATGACGTCTGATTCATGATAACAATTTTATCATTTTAAATATGAATATCATATTATCATAATAATGACGTACATTTCGGTGGCCCCCCGTTTTGAATTTCGAGGTTCTGACAGTGTACATTTTTAATTTATAATTTGTTTGAATTTGTTTGATAGTTTTCAGAATTTGTTTGACACTACTACTCTCTTAACTGGAAAAACTAAGGGTTAATGTGGTAGAAACGTTTTTCCGTCTCCTCCCCCTGAAAAATGACACTTAAAATTTTTTCGGTGGAATCCTTGAGATTTATATTTATTTGAATTCAGTGCCTATATAATGTGTTTTAGAGCAGAATGTGTGCAGTACGAAATGTTAAGTGTATTATATAATATATATATACATTAATATTACTCATTATATTAGATTACAGAGTATTTTATACATATTTTACAAATGGTGAGTAATATATATATATAAGAATAAGTGATTTATAAAAATAATATAAAAATAATATTCATACTAACTATAAGTGAACACTTATTATAAGAGGACGGTACCAACTCGATTTTTAAGGGATTCTGTATAGGCAACTTTTATGACTTTTAATGAAAAAATGAAAATCCAACAATTTAAAAAAATTAAATATATTTTGAAAGTAGTTAGAAAATTAGTTCACTTCTCAGTGCCATTTGTTGTTGTTGAATAATTGTGTTTTTATTGTTAAAAACATGTCTACGCATTTCTTATTTTTGAAAATATCGTAGAAAGATGAAATAGAAAACGACTTATGCTATCATAATTATATAGTGATTAGTGCTTTATGAAGCCGATTTTTGATATGTGGACTTGTACACATTTTATGAGTTATTCAAAAAAATCAATTTTTTATTGGTCTGGTAGATACTGAATGTTTTGTCATCAACATTAAAAAACCTGAAATAACGCTTCTGTTTGTAAAATATAAAAATGAGAAATGCTCGTAGTGGTGGTGGAGTCACATGTTCATAGATGTATCCTTTATCAAGTACTTTCTAATTTTTAAATTACTAATTTTCATTTTCCTTACATGTCCACAAACAATTTGTCTATATACATCCCATAAAAATCTGTGAGGCTTTTTTTGAAAAGTTATATTATAATATATACAAATTAAAAATATAACCCATATTTCCATAACAAACCAATAATTTAAAAAAATTAATTTACTTATGATTATAAAAACATCGTGCAGTATTTTGTTTAGACCAATTATTTAAAAACCGATAGTTTTCTGCTTAATCGAGTTATAGTCTTATATAATATAACATAACAATTAATGTAATTGATGTAAATGATAATATTATGTTTTACATTGATGATATAAACACATTATTTGTTTGTAATCATTTCAGACGTTACAAAACTTGACACCTGAAATACAAACAAAATACACTAAAATATTTCCTAAAAAATAAAAAAATTTTCTACCAACCATCTCAACTCCAATTTTTTCCAGTTAAGGGGGTAGGAGTGTCAAACAAATTCTGAAAACTATCAAACAAATTCAAACAAATAGAGATCTACAGGATACCGTCGGAATTAATTTTAAAATATTACTTTTTAGCGTGGGGGGGTGGGCTAGAGAAAAGTTTCTCCAGCACCCCTAGGTTTTTTCAATCTAGTGGGGGTAGGAGTGTCAAACAAATTCTGAAAACTATCAAACAAATTCAAACAAATTATAAACTAAAAATGTACACTGTAAGAACTCCGAAATTCAAAACGGGGGGGGGGGCAACGAAATGTACGTATAATAATGTTAATGTAATTGTCGTCAAAAATTATTAATTAACAAATAAGTAATAAAAATCCAAAATTATATAAAAATAACAATTTTCACCGAGTTTAGAGTGACTTAATTAATACTGACAATGAACAATTTAATTATCAATTTATTTCACGTTACTTATATTTTATACTACAGTTCTAAAAGTGCACTATTTTGTGTAGGTACCTTTTAATATTGTTGTCGACTTTGAAATTATCGATGGTATTTAATAAACTGTGAATAAATTACTGTGATTGAATAAAATATTTTTGATTTTTTTAATAATATCTGCCCATGTTATTTAATATTATATATTTAAAATGCATTGGTAACGATTCTGTTTGTTAACAAAAACGTTTTTTACCTATATGATAATTTTGGTACCATCATTAGTCATCCAAAATTAATATTATTTATTATTATAATAATTATTATAGTTTTGATTTTCAGTTCACTGAAAAAATATGCAATATGTATATTTTCAGAGTTTAATATTTAGCTATCGCCAACTAGTAGTATTACATAGTTTGATATAATATACATATTATTGTATTATAGGTGTAATACCCATATGTATGTACCTATATATTTAAAAAAAACTGACTTACCTACATATATTAATTATAATTTGTAACATTGTACATTTAAAGTGTATTGTATACCTACTAAAATTAACATTGTACATACAGTTTTATATGATAATATAAATCACTCATCTGCAACACTATTAGAGTAAAACAAAGATAAAATACACAAAAAAATATATTTAAGGTTCACAATTTATTTAAAATATAATTAAAAATAAACACTATTGGATAATGAATTACAATTTATTAGGTTACATAAATAAAAATTATTGACTAATTTTATTAGGTATAACAATATTAACAAATTATTTAAATCGCTATTTTTCCTATTATTTTGATCCGGAAGATTTCAACTGCAAGCTGCAACACAAGAAATATTAGAATTTACTTAACGGATTTCTTATAGCAGAGTAGTTGTGTAAATTCTAAAATCAACAATATGTAAATCAAAACTCACAGAACAATAAAAGAAAGAAAAAGAACAATAAAAATAATTCTATTAAATAATAGTTTAAACATATAAATCATTTAGTAACCATTATGTTTGTGTTCGTAAATAAATTATTGATTTACGGTTTTAAATTTTTAATAAATATCAATTCCATTTTCACAATCACAAATTATTAAAATATTATTAACTAGTAATTACAAAAAACTATCTTTAATTCCGTAAAATTAAAAGGACATTTTAATACGGGTAAATCATATTTGTCCTGTGTTTTAATTTTGATAAACATCATCTGATATCATAATTATCATATTATTATACTTGGCGGTCCATAAATTTGTTACAAGTAATAAAAATTGTGTATTGGAAAAAAATAAAATGATATCGGCTATGTTGTGTATAATGAAATATTAGAAAAATAATCCAATTTTTAGAAACTTTAAAAGTTGTTTAAAAATAATTGACTCAACGTTAGTAAAAACTTTTGACATCAAAATTTCTTTAAAAATTAGATCTACAAAATGGCCATTTTGATTTATTTTTAAATTTTAAATCAAATTTTACATTATTTATTTCAAATTTCTAAATATTAAAATTTAATTAAAAAATATTTAAGTTATAGCGCCACACTGTATAATAATAATTTAAAAAAAAAAAAAAAACTTAAAAATATTCAATAGAAAAAAGTTATTACATCTTTTAAATAGTCCTGTTTCACACTCTGTATATCATATAATGTTGAATAATAATAAAAAATAATAATTAAAAAAAAAGCCGGTCAGTAGGGGGTGGAAGCACTTCGCTCGTCGGGTGTCAGTATGGGTGGATGCACTTAGAAACCTCAAAAACTAAAATGTCTATAAATAGCCCAAAATTGCAAAAAATTAAAAAAAAATCATCGTAAATAGATTACTAAATTAAATATTGGATAAAAATTTCAAGATTTTCAAGTCTATATTTTCGGAATTATGAAGAAATGAAAATTTCCGATTTGACGAAACCGTAAATTTACCGTTTTTTCATCAATTCTTGGTAGTCTTTCCTTACGCATTAAAAAACTATTGAGAAAATCGCAAAATGATCTCTTTAAAGTATCAACTAGATGAAATTTGCTACCGGAAACCATGTAAGCTTGTATAGATCGGAGCACTCCTTCTGGTAGTAAATTTGTTAACAGAGAAAAAAAAAATAAAAATAAAAAATAAACATCATTGTAAAACCACTAGCTCCCTCGCTACGCTCAGAATTTAAAATCTAGAAATAAAATGCAATTGCGTAATAACACTAATAAGTACCTATATGATATTATTGTTTAAATGATACTTACTTATATAAGTACATTTAAAAAGAAATATTTTAATATTTTGAAATACTATTTCTGGTTCTACAACACACTAAACAACAACTCGGCATTTCAGATGAATAAAACTTAACAAAGAGAACAAATTTAATATTTTGAAATTATAACAGAATATAGTCAAGAGACTTCGTAACGGCGGTTATCTTATCCAGTGACGTAAAGTTATCAATCTATGGAATGCGTACAACGTTATCTAGCGGAGAAGCAATGCGTAATGCCTCTTGGCACGGGTAGGTTGCCAACCTATCCGTGTTAGATAGAATGGTTACACAACGATGAGTGATAAGACGTCCTTCGTAGATTCTTCCCAAAAACACCAAAAACTCGCATTCACTGCAGCGCTATTTATTTTTTAATATAGTGTCGCGGGGCGCTGCTAGTATGACGTGAGAAAACTGATATGGACAGAGAACTTTTTTCACCGCGATTTAACAGAGACCGCGTTGCGGTGTGACCGTTCTGTCTAAAGACGTGCTCGTAATGCGTACGTTTCACACAAGAGTGTACGATAAATTGCCTGAATAATATTCCTTATAATTGTACATTCATAGCACGCACGACCGTGTCAACCAGCTTTCTAATTATTATAAAGTCAACCATATGTCATTGCCATACATTTGTAAAGTTATTTTACGTTTGTCAACCGATCGAAATGTGTACGAGACCCTCGGGCCGTTTACACCCGAGCCCGTAAACCCGGATCCGGGGTCAGATCCGGTGCACCATATAGCACTATATTTGTGCTCTTTCTACTCGAATAGTACCACAAACAAGGTTTACTTGCAGTGTCGGCTCGCGAGTAGATTCGTCGGGGGAGACTGAAAATTCAATAGAAAAAATGATGAAAAACGTTTTTTTTTTTTATTTTTTTTATTTTTGTTTATTAATAATTGTAATATCTTTATAATTATAAGGCGAGATGATAATTTATATTTTTTTACACGCTAAAACTTAGTGACTAAATCAATTCTTCTTTCTTTTTTCCTTGCAAAATCATCAATAATACTTTCCACAAATGTCGGGCCTTTTGTCATAACGCCCATTAAATTTTTTCAATCGCCAAAGACGATAAATTTGTAAGTCGCTCTCGTTTTTCATCGTATAAAATGAATAATAATAGTATCATATTACGCGATACGCTGTACTATTACTGCCTACAATGGCCTGAGAAGAACGCTCGCCGCGCTGCCAACTTTCGTGTTACAAAAAAAAAAAAATACGCGATGACCGCGACGCGAACGGCAGAAACTTTGAACGAGTCTTTGTCTCAATATATATACCGTATAACGTCAACACCCCGTTCTCCGCCATGTAATGCGTACACAAAATGTGTATACACAAAGAGTCTCTTGATCGGCAGACTCCGAACTAGCAATCGTCATCATTTTCGATATTTTTCGACCGTCTTTTTACTATTTTCGGAAAAATATAATACACAATATTATTTATTATTTTATCAATATTAATACCGAAAATAATAATAATTGTTTTCAAAATAGATAAAAAATATTAAATCATAATACAATTTTATATTAAACCATTTTATTGTGTTAGCCGCCACTGTTTACTTGTGACAAGTTCAATTAATGTAACGACGTCGTATTAAACAGTTTATTTGGTAATTTTTTCAAGTACAAAACTTTACGAATTTTTTTTTTTAAACTATAACACTGGTCAAAATAATATCGACGGAAATATAATACGGAATTAAATATACATACATCGTGGTACATCAAATAATATTGTTCACGGATGTCAACAATCCTCGGTAATATTGAAATCGACAAATCGGAGATCGGCCCAGCTTACGAATCGTCGAGTTCAACACCGACTGTGCCGATCTATTGAGTACAATGTATTCTTCGATAGTCAACGCGAACTCGAAGAATTTATAATATAGGCAGCATTTCAGCTTATTGTGTAGAACATAGTTTGTCGTGGTGATACTTATTTGTCGTATAGTACTATATAGTATAATAATATTAATAACGTTACTCGTATAAATGATACAAAGTACTCTCTCCGAAAACGTCGTTATTTATGCCGTTATATTAATATTTATATAATATTTTTGGCGAGAAAATGGTCGCAAAAGTTAAAATGTGATTTAAATTAACAAATTTTCTCATTAACAAATTAAAATAAAATTCATTTGAAAATTAATTCATATCTTAGGTACTAAAATGTCGTCATATTTATATGTAGTAATGCAGATATTATAATTGCTTACGACAAAACATAATTATACATATTATAATGTAGTGTCGTTTGTATTAATATTAATTATTCAGAATTGTTTAAATTGTTCGATAAACAAGAAAAAAAAATAGATGATATAAAAATTTAAATTATATAATACTTCTATAAGATAAATTTTAAATTTTCTTGTAAGATTAAGAGAGATTTAGGTTAAATTCTATATTAATTTATTATTTTATATTAATCAAAATGTCGAATTACATAAAAATGATTTTAAGACGGAGTTATGTATAGGCAAAATAGGTACATTACTACACTGGGAGAAACCAAATGACATAACCAATGTATAATAATATTTTTTGTTAAAATAAAAATGAATTGACTTTAAGAACATTTTTATTGACGTATTCAAATTTAGAATATTTAAAGATAAAGTAAAGTATTGTGTTTTGTCAAAACGACGAATTTTTGAAATATTCGAAATATCATTCGACGTTAAAAACGGAAAAAATCATATTATTTAAAAATTATTTGTTCAGCATGAAAATAAATAATTAAAGAATGTTTTATGCGTTTCATAATTATTATTTCACAAAGAATAACACGATAATTATAGGAAAATAATGTTTTGATAAAAACGATGTACTGTGATGTAAATTTCAGGAATATTAAGGATTTGCGTTAATAAATCACTATATCACAGTATGTAGTTCGAGAAAATTAAAGGAAATTAGAAAGATGTTCTGTTTTAAGTACTATATTGTAACAAATCGATGTAGAGGATACTATAGCTAATGGCTATATGCGCCGCTATATATGTAAATGTGATGAAACTTTTAGAGCACTTGAAAAATTGTAACTGGTTAAAAAAACGTATGGCCATTAGCTATTCTCTATGTTTAGAATCTATATTTAGCTAGAGTGTAAGATACCAGGATTTTCGCTGAATGGCGGAATTTTTAAATATCGCTAAAAAAAAAAAAAAAATGTTGAATAGATATTTGAGAAGTCAACAAGTACTCCACGAAACTACTTTTTTTTTGTTTTAATCATATATGTACCTAGTGAAAAATGCGTACAAAAAAAAAAAAAAATTGCTAGGTCACCGAAAATGTTGAATTTTACGAAAATTGTGTACTAATATCGATATATGCACGAATAATTGTTGTGTTAAAATGCACGATTAAAGGTGTGGTATGCAAAACGGAATTCGGGTGACGGACATTATATATTCTACAGCTAACGGAATTAATGTACATAATACTCGTGTTATATTTAATAATCGTTTTATTTATTCGTTTTAGAATGTTCGAAAATACCTCATATCTTCTATCCTTAGAAATTATTATATGTTTAATATGTTTTTGGATTGTAAAAATACGAAGTATGTACATGTACTGTATTCTAGGTATACAGGGTGTCTTACTATAGGATCTGACAAATGCTATAACATTTATCGTGTTGTATATTTTTAAGTGTTTTTTTTATTTTTTATTTTTTGTAATAATTACTAGAACTCTGCGCTACAATTCTTATATATTACGCATTTTTTTACAACTAAAAATAAAAAAGTTTAAAATATTTTTTTATAACTTTAGAAATATTATAAATTTTTAAAAACATTTTTTGTGTTTAAAATTATTAATTAGGTTACACCATTAATTTTTAAACAATTATTAAAGTTTGTTAAAATTCAAAGATATCATGATATTAAGAATGATATTTGTACAAAATAATACACCGTTGCAGTTGTGGTGATTTTTTTCAACAAGCAAATCCAAACAAATTAATTTTCTTCAGACAAGTTTCAATTTTACATAACTTGACCACAATGTAGTGGTCTAGTACGTAGGTATTTTGTTATAATTAAAATAATCGCATAAGAATACTTGCATTAGCATTTTTCATTTTTATCAACTTACAAACACGTTAGAAATATGAAACAAAAACAAACTATAGCTAAGTAACAACATTATCCAGTGATTGATTTTTGATATATTCATATTCACATATTTTATGAGCTGCTAAAATATCATTTAAATAATAATTTATTTTTTATTTCATCTTTCTACACCATTCTCAAGTTGATAAAAATGAAAAATTCGTAAATATTTTTTTAAACAAATATTGTGATTACACGAAAATTAAAAATAGTAGGTACTTTCTATTTTTAATATATACGTATATTAAGTTATTTTTATTTTTTAAATTTTTTTCAAATATCAGGAATAATTAAAATCTAGTTATTTATAAATATATCAATATATTTTAAAAGTAATTTAAAAATAGTCATAACACATTGTCTAAATAATGCTCTTTAAAATTGTGTGGTGCCCAGCAATTTTTATCAAAGAAAAACTCACATTTTACAATGCCATTTCTAATTTTTATAACAATTTTGAAAATACGAAACCAAAACAAATGATAGACAACAATATTATCTATGTTGCCATTTATTAATATTACTCGTACATTATGAACATTTTTAAAAATACTATTTAGAAATCGTATACAATAAACATTATAGCTACAGGTTACAAATAAATTACTTTAAAAATTAAAAATAGAACTAAATAGAACTCCTTAAAAATTGGGGTCGAGGTGTTTGTAAGAGAATGACACACATCTAGTTTTAAAAATGTTCTTTATAGGCGTTTTTTTTTAGACAACATTTTAAAATAAATCTTATTTGAAATTTGAAATTTACTTATTAAAAAATCAGTGATAAAAGTATAAAAATGTAAAAAAGACAAATTTTAAATCTACAATAAATTTTAAAATTAATAAAAAAAAAAAAACTAAAATAAGGTTTAATAAATGTAGCGATAACACAACAATAAAAATTCGTACTAATACGGGACCAATTTTAAGAGGATCATTCATTTTTAAGGGTTTTTCATAAGTCATTTTTAAGAATTTTTTGAATAATGAAAATTTAACAATTAAAAAATGTTCAAATTATTTTAACTAAAAAAAATATGCTCATCCTTATAGTACATATTCTCATCTATCGTATTATTCTGTTTGAATTTTGAATTGACGACATCTAGTAGAAAATCATTATTAGAAAAACGTGAAAGTGTTTTAAAGCCATTAAACACGTCCTCTTAAATTACTTTCAAAATATATTTAAATTGTCAGATTTTTCTATTATATTATATTATATTTTATTATAATATTTATTAAATCATATTTTAAATTATATTTAAAATTGCCAATAAAGTATAATCCCTGAAAATCGGGTGTATGGTTTATGTAAGTCAAACTGAACATTGGGTCGGGTCCGCCATTTACGTCATTCCAGAAGGGCGTTTTTAAAAAAAAAAGAAAAAATTTTTGCATATTAACATCTATACGTATAAGCTATTAGTATAGGATCGACCTAGTTTTGTAGGTATGGTATATTATATAGGAACTATACCTATAGTTATTTTTCCATCATCCCTTTTTTTAGTGCTCTGGCACGGTATACATTATCAAATTACAAATTGAAATTAAGTGAAGGTAGACCATTTTTATTTTTTTATTACGACGTAGATATTGATTAGATTTTGCATCGACATCACGAAAATAATAATTTTCTGTACATCATCCATAAATTGTATCATGTCATATTATACAGTATACACACATGCAAATATGTGGTTTGAAATGAAAATGGAGTGACGCGGTTAAACTTGTTTAATTATTTTATTATATATATATTATTATATTGTTATATATATAAAATTTATCTACAAATTACATAATTAAATGTAGATAAATAAAACAAATTTAATAACACTATGGTAATGTCCGTTTGCTTGATGCAATATATTGCTTTACAATAATTAATGCAACCAAAGTGTAGTAGTTTAAATTATATTTCCAGTTTATTAAGTAGGTACACATCTTTAATATTAAAGAGAATAAACTGAAAAAATTCAATTTGATAACGTAAATAAATGATAACATCGGGCGATAACAACTAAATGATAAGGCGTTGCTCTAATGCAAGCCTGCCTCATACTCGTGTAAACATCGCGAACCCCCCGCACCGTCTTTTTCACTGTGACGTCATCCGTAGTATAAATTCGGCGGCGGCACAATAATATGCCGTATTCTTATGCTAAATATTTCT
>JAIPRL010005575.1:0-31369 GCA_025469235.1 Pemphigus obesinymphae
ATTTAAGACTAGGTATTTGAATATAATACACACATTTTTCAAAATATATTCAATTTTTATGTTCCTTTTATTTAAATTATTTAAAAATATTGTATTATTTAGTTTATTCTATAAAATGTATTATCTAGTAATATTATAAAATAGAAGAATTTATTTTTAAAATTTCTGTTCTTGTTTTTTCTATTTTTTTTATTACCTATTTAGAGTAGCTATTTAAAAATTACAGAGGTATTAAGTACCTTGGTACCTAAAAATCTTATTTGTCTATTATAGTAGGTAGTATTATAGTAGTACAGCTAAGAAAATGTATTAAGATTTCAATACACTGTGGTTATTCTTTTATTGCTGTTTCCAAGCAGAGAGGTGAAAAAAGATTAAGAAAACATCTAATTTATTTCAATGGGAATATGAAGAGGTATAGGTAGTGATCAAATAATCCAATAAAGGAGATTTTTTCAGTCTCATGGTGCTGATAAATAAAGTACCTATTTTTTTATTGGGTATAACGATAATAAATGCATCATTTTTAAACTTGTTGCACAATTAAGATAATTTTTTTAAATGTAATGACAACATCTTGTAATGTTTTATTTGATATTGTGTTAGGCTTTATTTAAAATTATAACATTAACACATTCATTGTGCATATTTTAATATAATACAAATTGGTGTTAGTGAGCGCTTGATGTATTCAGAATGTTCATAGTGGAAATGCAGACTAATTCTTTATGATAAGAACTTTTAATTTGTATATATATTAAAATGAAATACCTGGTTAATTTTATGATTTTTACAAACTAAAGTTTAAATTTAAAGTACATAGTATTTTTAATATAGGTGTAATTGGTTTCATAATTTAAATAATATTGGCTTTTGGATTTGGGAAAAATGTTGAAATATTAAAAATCTTAAAATAACATTTTTAATTAGTATTTATCAATAGAAATATACTCCACAGTCAAATTTTATTTTTTTTTGCATTACATTTAACCACAAAACAGGTTTAACTGTGATGCCTATTATGTGGTTAAAAGGAGTGGAAAATATGAAAACCAAAATTATGACCAAGATATTTTGATAAACCTATAAAAGTACACAAATAATAGTTGTATTTGGAGTTTTTTGATATTTTTAATAATGGTTTACAGTTCAGCAGAATATTATGCATTCATATGTCTAGAAGCGTTCACTGTAAAAAAATTGAAACCCAATTGAACCATACAATGAGAATTATCTTGGAGACTTAAAAGTATGTAAACATACTGGCTATCGGTTCTTACATAGGTACCATATTGTTCCATCAAATCTACAACGAGAATTATCAATTCAATCATTATTACATAAGAAAATACACACCTTTCAGTATATAAGGACATCTATCAACATTCAGTTAAAAGACCTAAATCTAGAAACCCATGTATGGGTTGATCACCCAAATGAAGTACATAGATAATAATTTGAAAAAGCTGGCTATCGGTTCTTACATAGGTACCATATTGTTCCATCAAATCTACAACAAGAATCATCAATTTAATCATTATTTCATAAGAAAATACACACCTTTCAGTATATAAGGACATCTATCAACATTCAGTTAAAAGACCTAAATCTAGAAACCCATGTATGGGTTGATCACCTAAATGAAGTACATAGATAATAATTTGAAAAGGCGATAGAAGGTTGTAGGAGTAATAAATATATTGGGTTAATTTGAAATCCAATCAAGAAACTTCTGAATCTTATTCTTTGATAAAGTACGCCAGGGCATCAATAGGATTCATCGGCGTAATCTAACTGCAATCGAATAGTTGGCAAATTAATTTGAGTATACAAATTTAGAAATAACTAATGTTACTATATACACTACATAAGTTATTAACTAGATGTTATGTATTAATTAATTTATATGTTATTGTCAATTTACATAGATAATATATTATTTATATAATAGATTATCTATGTTTATTTATTATTTTATATTTACTAGGTTATTACATTTTTACTATATTAATATCATGCCAATGTTATGTGTTATTAATAATAGTAATTTAAAACGTTTTATATTTTTCGAAACAAATACAATTTATTAGATTATTAATAATTATTACATATATAATTTTAATAATGTGTTTTAGTGAATGATCAAATGATTCTTGGTCTTGGTAGGTGAAATAATACATCCAAGAGTCATAACAATGTATATATTTATGTATATACGAACTATCCGATAGTATAGGTAGATCATGTTCTTTACTTTTGTAACTTATGTTATCTAACTAAAATATAAACGTAATTACAAGTATGTTACAAAAAAAAAACGATTAAAATTATCAAAAAACGTACAATGTACCTACCTAAATATTATATAATAGCAGATAGATATTTTAATAAATACCCATTAGGTTAGACATTTACTCCCAGGTAGCCAACGAGATTTTTCTCACTGATGATGTTTGGTCTTTGGTGCAAGAGACTCAAAGGTCTTCGGTGATAATTACCGAATCCGTCCAATAATTTGGTAGCTATGCCTGTCGTAGTTATCAAGAATCATCTTCGACCCCTAGTACGTGAAGATGCCAGCCTGAGCATGTTAGAGTTTGGGATATAAAACTGTTAATTTAATTTACCCTAGGATAAAACCATAGATTTATTATTTCTCTATAGACAAAATTATGTTTAAATATTTAGTGAACTGATTTCGGACCACTAGTTTAGTAAGCGGGTAATCATTTATTTGAAGTCACATTAAATTGAATAGTTGTTTTATGAACTATTTAATAATGTAATCATTCATTAAACATTTATAGTGAAGTTTATGCAACCCGGCTTGATACTGTGTAATAAAAGTATAATATATTATACTTTACATGTAATAATTTTTACTGTTTAGTAAAAAAAAAATGTTTTATTTAAATATTAATAATGAATTACATATAGGTAGGTACATATTTTAAAATAAAATTAGGTCAACTTATTAACTTAACACTATTGTCACAAATTATATGAATTCATATAATCAGTGCTATTGTTGTTTGCCGTTTGAAAATTTGATTATAAATTATAATATTATCAGTTGATAAATATTATCACCGAGGTTATCACTAAAAGATTTTACCATTTCACGGTGATCACAATCGAATACGACCATGGTTGTTGTGTGTTTAAACCTTTTTTCCAGTGAACATATGTGTTTTGGTAGCGGCGACGCCATCTTAATGAAAAATATTCCTTAACCGTAATCATTCATGAATCATCTGCGTACTTTATTTTTCTTTAGTTTTTCAATAAGGAGCCAATACATGTAGTAAGTGTATAATTTTTTAAATAATTTATGTTTATGTAATAGTTAAAGTTTGGAGTATACTATATTGTCTAAATACTTGTGTTTCGTTGCGTCAAGAGTGTTGTCAAAATCCATTGTACTGCCTTGAACGGGTCTGTCTATTGTTTGTTTTTCACGTTTTGTGTGCTTATGGTTATAGTCGGACGCGGGAAGCTGATAAAAGTGACTTGGATGTTTTCCCTTTAAACTTAAATAACAAATGTGTATTTCTAAATACTTTGTGGTTTATACGTTTTTAATTTACAGTTTATTGGACATTATGTCAATATTGTAAGTTAGATTTTGTTCTGTACAATGTATGCGTATGTTGGTATATTCTGATTATAATATTATTTGATTATTCACATTATGATAATCTTTTTTGAGTAATCGTTTGTTTTTCTAGGATATTTGGTAATTTTTATGTTTTTATTTCGATTTGTGTTAAACCTGTTATGTATCTACGACTACAAACAGGTCGATATTGTATGTTTACCCTAACGCTTTCTAAATACAACTTGCTTAGTACCTATTCAAAATAATTGTATTATAATCAGTAAATTCAATACAATTAGATTTGTATAGGAAGTATTCATTATATTTATTTTGTGCTTCTGTATTGGATAATTTAAAATTAAAAATTTTCTTTTTGATTGTTGTCTATGTACCTACCTAGGCATAGGTTTTTTATCTACTTTATTTATTGTTTAATTATCTATTATTATATTTGAAAACTTCTAATTATTTTTAATGATGCCTAATTCATTTTCTGAACATTTTTAAAAACCTTTGTTATTCGTTTTACAGTAGATAGGTATTTATTTTAAAAGCATATATTTTCATAATAGTTGTATAATATTGGTATATCGTAAGATAACTAAATCGGTTAATTTAGTTTTCTTTAACTAATTTAAATGAATACACTTAACTATTACTGTATTACAATTTATTTAATATTTACTTTTGATACATAAAAATGTTAGGTTATGTTGGTAGTTTATATAGGGTATTATACCTATATTATATAATAGCACAGGAATAGTAGGATATACATTGTATGAAATGCTACAGATGAAAATACAAATAGTGAGATGTGAGACTGATTTAACTCCAAAATAAGTGCTGCTAGATTTAAACAACATTTTTACCTATGAATTTTTATATTATAAATATGAATATTAAGACAAATAATCGGTTAAATAACATGTATCATTTGATAGTTTTGTACCTAATCTATAATACTTCTCTTAGTACTAAATAATTTTATTAATACTGTTACGGAGAAGTAAAATGTACAATAAATATATTTTTAAATAATAAGCAAAACCACCGATAAACAAATACTTAGAATTTCCAAGCGAGCAAAAGTCACGTATCTTAAAGACGTAAGTCCAGCTCTCGAAGAACGTAAAGACCAATAAAGGGGTTCGACAGTAGCCAAAACAACAATTATTCGAAAATGTGAGTAAGTGCGTTTTTGAGATTTCGCGGCAACCTATTAATTTAATGGATTTTGGGGGTCTACGCCAGTTCTCATTGAGGAAGGTTATATAAGTAAGTCGAACACAGGCTGATTTTCTGACGCTTGATAAGAGCAAACATTGCCACGCGAGTTGCATTTCTGAATTTACGTACATACTATATCCGTGACCTTTCTGAGATGGTGTATTCTTTGTACTTAACATTTTTGGACTTGTAATATTTTCGAATTAAGTGTATTCAATATCTGTTTATAGTATTTTAATAAATTAATATTAATTATTATTATTATTATTAATTATTGAAGATCAAGTGTTGGAAATTTATTTAATTTAATAAATCCCTGACCAATTCTTCCTAAATCTCGACCTCGAACGGACTGCAACAATACCTACCGTCCTATAAATAAATCCATCATTTATAGTACCTAAATACTAAATGCTATTCAGAATTTGGCATAATATTTTACTAATAATAATAAAAAAATATAAGTACCTACCTACCAACATTGAAGGCTGTGATTATGCGTATACAATATATTATGATTTTATATTTGATAACATTGATTTTGGAGGATATTCTGTCTACAACATTTTAACATTGAGTTTCCCGTATTGTCATCTACCTATAGTATTTTATTTTATAAATGAGTTTAAGACCTTATTAGTTTAGTACCTATTTTAACCTATTCATCACAAATAAAAATTTGTTTATTCCTTCAACAAACCTACTACAAAATATATGATTTTTATTTTTTATTTAATTATGTTCGTATTAAAACTGAAAAAAAAGTTTTAGGGATCTTATTTTATCCGTCAAATTTTTTACTTTTTAGTGATTAATAAAAATATTAGTTTTTCTCTGAATCTATTTTTTATTTATATAGATTTAAAAAATAAATGTACGTTATAGCCACCTAATAACAACAAATTAAAAATTAATAAATACAAATTGTTTTCATTTCATTTGCATTTGTTTTATGTCCATGTAACATTAGTTGGATGATGTAGAACAATATTGCAATTGAAAAATAATGTTAGTTATTGCAATTATGAAATGTCACTGTAGAATTATTCAGTGATATTAGTTTTATATGTTTGAATGATATCAATAATATAGGAAATTTGGAGAAAATAATGGTTTGAAATGAATACTGCTGTTAATTTATCATTACCTATATTTTTTTATTTATTTATTTTTTAATGAAACATGTTTGAAATTAAGTAGGTAAAATAAGACTATTAATTGTTTTTTATGATTATTTTTGATATAATCTAAAATTAGTGCTTTTGTGAGTGTTTTATTTAATATATGATGCTAATTAAATTATTATTTTAAATTAGGTAATATAATTTGTTGGATATTTTAATATTTTACCTATGTAATATTAGGTAATATTATGTTAGGTATTTATTTTTATTTTAGATGAATATTATAAATTTTATGAAATTTATGTATGTAGTTATCTTAATATTTGTAGATGAATATAGTAAAATAAAAAGTATCTATTATTTGTATATCTGAGTAATACACATAGGTACCTACTGATTTTCAACAATATTTTTTTACTAAATTTTTAATCCAATAACAATTTATGTAAAAGGTTTTTTTATAAGTCCTACTTAATGAAATACACACATATCATATCTATATTATTATTCCTATTAAATCATTTTTTTATGAAATTAGTTTTATTTGTTTTTAAAATTTAGTACTGTAATTTAAATGGTAGGTTTATGTTTATAAAATTATAAACTAAATATATTTTTTGTATTTTTGTTTCAGGTTTATTACACAAATTTTGTTTTGTTTGTGTGTGTGAATGTCTACTGAGTGAATGGAACAGTGACTAGGTCTTAAGTCCAAGGTTACTGTTGCGTATACTTGTCGTCTGTCTGTTTTTGAGTAAGTTTATTTAATTAATTTATGCATGAATACTTATATCATACATTTAAATAATTAAGTAATATTATTTTAATTTGTCTCTTCTACCTATATGATTTTTATTAGAACAAGAATTTTAGGTTAAAAATTTAAATTATAATAAATAATAATTTAAAAACATGTTTATAACTTAGATTTTTTTAAACCGTTTATCTTAAATTATAATCTATTTGAATGTTAGCATTTTTCAGACAATTCTATGATTATGCTTAGTCAGTTTAAACCTTTTTTATGGATTATCTAATACATTTTAAAATCAATTGTTCTTAAATTTGTATTTAAAATACTATAGGTATTTATTAAAACTCACTATTTAGTGATAATGTATTTTTAATTTTAATTGATAATTTTAATGTTGTAGACATTTTTTCATATATATGCCTGTATATAATATATCGATATATTTAAAATGGAGAAAAAAAGTACTGTAATAAAGAAAAGAGTTTGGAAAATTACTGTTTTTTTTTTTCACTAAAACTTACCTATCTTGTCAATCATAGAAATCAACCTAGTGGTTTATAATATTTTTGAAAACCGATTTGATTTTGTTATAAAGTTAACTTCAGGTTGATTATTTTTTTTCCTTTTACCATTAAATTAAAAAAAATTTTGTGTTGTATGAAATAAAGTAGTATATAAGAATAAAAAGTATTGATGATGTTGATTTTATGTAAACATAATGATAAATTCTAATCTATTTGAGAAAAACAGGCAAATATTGAATTTTTATGGTTGATAAAAAGATTTATATGTTTTAGTAAAGATTAAAAATGATAACCTAATAACATCTTTTAAAGCAATTGATGAAATGTGTGACATATTAGGTGTATATGTGAATGATCAGAGATATATAGGGTGGTGTACCCCCTGTACATGCACACTGATTAATAATTATATACAAAACACCTCATCCACAAATTGATTAAATTGCCTATATTTGACTCCTTAAAAATATACCTCCTTTTTTAACCCCTTAACTAATATATTTTTATATTCCCAAATGCTTTGTTAGAAGTAACAATTTAAAATTAAATGAGAATCTGCTATTTTTTGTTTATGTCACAAAAATAAGTTTTAATAGGTGAATAGAATTTTTGAAAATGGCTTTATTTTGTAAGATATATTTTGTGGGAGGGATGCTTGTGCATTGAATTTTTCTGAGTTTGGTTGTTGTTTAATGTAATATTAAAATTGTTGTACAATTTTAAATTGCTATTGATCAACAAGTTTGTGCTTTAAAAATGTCTTCAAAAACTAAAATACTTTATATTGTGACATATGTGACTTCATAAACCTATCTTAATGGAGCATTATAAAATAATATAAATTATTTAGTTTATTTTATATAAGTACATTATTACATTTTTCTCTATTTTGAATATTTATTGTTATAAAGTTTAAATCGCCTTTTGTATATTTGAAATTTTCAATATTAGATAGATTTAATTTTTAATATGTATGTGACCAATTTGAATATTTAATTTAGTATCTAATAATTTTTAAAAAATTTTTAGCTGAATATTTAAGTCTAAATAATTAAAAATATGGCTACGATGACAGAACAAGTGTCAAAGCTTTTGGATTTTTCCCAAAAACTTGATATTACACTTTTAGAAAATATTGTTGGATGTATGTATACCGGTACCGGTGATCAAGTAAGTTTATTTGTAATTAAAATTAAAGAATGAGGGTTAGTGCAACAATGGGGTACCTATGTCTACTTTTTAAATAAAATTATATTATATAATGTTCTAAAATCTCAATCTACATTTGAACAATAATATTGACAACATTGATGTTAAGTTTTAGCAGTTATAACTTGAGCTACCCAATAAATATATTTACTGATTATAATTTTATTTGGTATATGTAAAACATTATTTTGTTAAACGTTTTGTCTTCCAACTGAATTTTTCGTAAAATGAACATATCTGGTTGTTGCACTGATGATTACTAAAATAATATAATAATATTCAAAATATTTTTCTTGTTATTTAAAGTAAAAATTCTAAATTTGTTTACTTTATAATGCAGATGTAATAAATGTAAATTAAATAAATTTTTTTTTTTTAATGGTTAATATAAATGTTACAGGCAATGTGAACCATAAATAAACAATTTATTTTAACAGTATTTATAACATTTTTTATTATGTGTGAATTATTATATTATATAATTTATAAAGGAAATAAATACACAAACAAATTTCGTTATAACTACTTCAATTATTTTATTTTTTTTTTTAAATTTGAAATTTCTTTTAAATTAACATAATATAATAACAAATAAAATAATAAGAAATGTTATAAATAAATTGATTTATTTTGCGGTTCACATTGCCGTAACATAGATATATAATAAAGTTCATTCATATCACATTTAATGTAATTTTAATTTTTTAGCAAAGAGCTGCACAAGAAGTATTGACTACATTGAAGGAGCATCCTGATGCATGGACACGAGTGGATACTATACTTGAATTTTCAAACAATCAACAAACTAAATATTTTGCTTTACAAATATTGGAACAATTAATTAAGACTAGATGGAAAGTATTGCCTAGAAATCAATGTGAAGGCATTAAGAAGTATATTGTTGCATTAATTATAAAAACGTCTTCAGAACCAGCAACCATGGAACGAGAAAAAACTTACTTGAATAAATTAAATATTATTCTTGTGCAGGTTAGTTTATTTTTTAAATGTTTAGTTTTTAGATTGCCATTTATTAAAAAAGTGATATACCTGTTAAAAAAAATTATTGTATAAGATATTTAATATAGTGGAATTTGTTTATAACGATCTTCAAGGAAATCAAATTGTTGTACCCAAACTTAGTTATATTTGGATTTTAAAAAATATGCATTCTCTTGAAAATATGTAGGTGCCTACATACTTTTAAAATTGAAAGAAAAGCTACTTTCAGTGATTTCAAGTCTTACTAAAATTTGAATTAAAATTTTTTAGGTACCTTGTGAATTACTCATACTTTATTTTACTTGATATTACATTTTTACCTTATTATGGTCAAAAATAGAAATAGTCAAATATTAAGAAAATAACTCTTTATATATTTGTTATTTAAGATTTAAAAAAAAATTGAATGTACCTACCTATTCTTTTAAGTTTCAGAAAAAAATATATATTTAATAAATTGGTTTTGACCTATTTAATCTTAATATTAATCAAGTCACCCTTAGAGGATGCCATAATAGGGTGATTATATGTCCTGTTTAAAGCAGGATTGTCTCGTTTACCAGCATTGCTTTTCATAGTCCCTATACATTTTAAATGAAATGCTTATTATCCTGTTTTTGAAGGTAGATCCAATTTTTTGTCCCATTTTTTATAATATGTAAAAAATGACCCAATTTTGCTAATTTTCTGTGTTTCTAAGCAAGACTCATGATTTTTGGAGGACGATTTTGAATAATATCTTTCCTCTGCTTATTTATATTTATATTATGCTGTTTTTAATTTACTGAATATGGTCTAGCGTAGGGTGACCATCAATTTTCAACAGTAAAATCATGTGTATCAAATTGATAGAGTACATTTTGGAGTGAACTTCATTTAATGGCATTAAATCATAATCTTACTTTCTAGGTACAACTTCTTTCCTAGTTATTGTAAATTATTTAGTATTATAAATCTTATTATCTTTTATGATAATTTTTTATCAAACTATGAATAATAAGTGTTACAGATATGAGACTATTTTTAGATTACTTTTTAATTGTTAAATTTTCATTATTTAAAAATATTACTTTTAATAATAATTGCTTACATAGAATCTCTTAAAAATGGATAGTATTCTCTTAAAAAAATTATTTAAGTTTAAAAAAGTAAAATAAAACTTAAATACAAACATAACTATTTAAAGTTAATAATTTAAAAAACCGAAATGTGATACAATGTTGTCCTTCTTTGATTTGATAATATGTGATTTTACTCTAAAATTACTTAAAACCCCATTTTAACAGTTTTGTGTAAACATGTTTTTAAATATTGTTACATTTATAATTTTCTTAAAAATTGCCTATTCACAACCCATTTAAAAAGTGTATAACATCCTCTTAAACTAGTTATGTTATAGTGATAAGAAATTCCATTTTTATGAAAATGTTTATTTCATTCTAGTTTGTTAAACATTGTCCAGAGTAATCCATCTGTCATTAACTAACATTATTATCATAAATTATTATTTTGTTTTCTGTACAATTTGGATATATGAGTAAATTGTTGATATAATTATGATTATTACATGGCTTTGTGATTTAATTTAATTTGAATGTTAAAATCATTGAACTTATAATTATGTTGTGAAGTGTTTTAGTTTTACCAAATTCAAAAACACCATTAATCTTAGGAAATTGATTTTTTTACATGTCCCGTCAGAATAAGTATGAAATAATTGAACAGTGTATTTAAAACCGCTAATGATAGGTCTAAATCAAGACAAATAACATCCCTATCATAGTGTTTATGTTATTATAAAGTTAATTTTTAAATATTAATTTTCAAGGTTTTAAAACGCGAGTGGCCAAAAAACTGGGAATCATTTGTTTCTGAAATTGTTGGTGCAAGTAGGACTAATGAAAGTCTATGCCAAAACAACATGGTTATATTGAAACTGCTTAGCGAAGAAGTATTTGATTTTTCAGCAGGCAATATGACTCAAGTGAAAGCTAAACATTTAAAAGACACTATGTGTTCTGAATTTGCACAGATTTTTGAACTTTGTCAATTTGTTTTAGTAAGTTGATAATTTATTTAGAATATATTTGAAATATAACTCAAATAATTTAATTTGTATTTTTTTCAGTCATCTTCTCAAAATGTGGCTTTAGTTAATGCAACATTAGATACTCTTCTTAGATTTCTCAATTGGATACCTCTTGGTTATATATTTGAAACTGATTTGATTGATACATTGATTTTTAAAGTAATTTTATACCAACTATTTTTTTAGTTATAAATTTAATTTTAAATGCTTTATTTGTAATTTTTTAGTTCTTCAATGTTCCTATGTTTCGAAATGTTACATTGCAATGTTTGACTGAGATTGCTGCTGTAACAGTACCAAATTATGATGCTGCGTTTGCCGGTCTTTTTTCAAAAACTATGGCACAACTTGTTTTGGTATTTTCGTATACATTTATGTTTGTTTTCTTATCTATTATTTTTTAACAATTGTATTTATTTATTTAGATGTTACCCATTCATACAAACATCAAAGAAGCTTATGCTTCAGGTCAAGACCAAGAACAAAATTTCATACAGAATTTGGCATTATTTTTATGTACATTTCTTAAAGAACATGCCCTTTTAGTAGAGAAAAATGGGTCTAATGAAGATTTATTAAAAGTAATATGATAATATAATTTACTGTAATGTAACAATGAACAATTAAAAAACTGTGTATTAATATGTATTTTAGGCACTTCATTATCTGGTTATGATATCTGAAGTAGAAGAAATTGAAATATTCAAGATTTGTTTAGAGTATTGGAATAGTCTGGCTGCAAGTTTATATAGAGAAAATCCATTTGGACAGCTACAAATTGTTGGCCTATTTTCACTTTCTCCAAATAGTAGACCAGACGGTAACGCTATCTCACCTAGACGTCAATTTTATGCACCAGTTTTATCTCAAGTTTGTTTTAGTTATTTTAATTATTTAAGCTAAATTTGTAATATCATTTTAAAACTAATTAAAATTCATAATTTATTTTATACCTACATTATTTATTTAATATATGAATTATAGAAAATATTTTCTGTTTGGTTTATAGATGCGGTATATAATGATAAGTCGTATGGCTAAGCCTGAAGAAGTGTTGGTTGTAGAAAATGAAAATGGTGAAGTAGTTAGAGAGTTTATGAAAGATACAGATGCTATTAGTTTATATAAAAGTATGAGAGAAACACTTGTATATTTAACTCATTTGGATTGTGTTGATACTGAGAGGATTATGACTGAAAAATTACATAATCAAGTAAATGGAAATGAGTGGTCCTGGAAAAATTTAAACACTGTAAGTATTTATATTTCTTCAAATTAATTTTAATTACATTTATTTTAATATTCTGTTTAGCTTTGTTGGGCTATTGGAAGTATTTCTGGTGCGATGCATGAAGAAGACGAAAAAAGATTTTTGGTCACAGCTATTAAAGATTTGTTAGGTTTATGTGAACAGAAAAAAGGAAAAGATAATAAAGCAATTATTGCTTCAAATATTATGTATGTAGTTGGACAGTATCCAAGATTTTTACGAGCTCATTGGAAATTTTTGAAAACTGTCGTCAATAAATTATTTGAATTCATGCATGGTAAATAATTCATTTTTATTTTTCATATTTCAATATATTCATAATTTCAAATATTTACTTCAAAATATAATTAATAAGAAAGTTAATTAGGTAGGTATAAACCTTATAAATTATTTTGAGAAATTTATTTTAATTATGTACCTAGCCACTAATGTATTCTCATAAAAATTGAAAATTGTATTGTGTTATATTAAAATGTACTAAATGGTTTTATTAGTGCTATCATTGATTATGTACTATTTATACTTGCCGTACATTAAGAGTGAAACCTGTTTTAGTACAAAATATCGGCCGTATTTGAATTAATATGTTATTACAATAGCCAATAAATATTGATACTCTGTATGCCAGCATAACGCTGTTAGACTATGGTGATATTGCAGGGTGGGAAACCAGCTGCCGCCATCTCGACGGGTTTCACTTTTAAAGTACGGTAAGTTTAGTAATTAATGGTCCTATATATAATTAAAAATGGTACATTTATGATGATAATATGCTATGTTAATTTTGATTATTAAATATGAAATTTAAATATATTCTTCTAAGAGTACATATCACATCCAAAGCATAAATTTAAGAAAAAATATATTTTATGTACACTTTTAACCCTTTCAGTACCACATAATTACTTTAGTAGTCGATATTTAAATAATAAAATTTAATTTTTAAGCCATAAGTATTCTAATTACAAAAAATTAAGAATTTTTTTTTTATAATAATTTTATACCAACACTTAAGTTTTTGTAAATTATAAATTGGGGTTTCTAAAATCGTACGGTTTAGTCATTTTTTCATAAAGTATCATTGTAATCATATTTGTGGTAAAACTTGCCCAAATTATTACAAAATATATATGTGGGCTTATATCGTTAATATTGTGTTGTTTTACATAAGTCTATAAGGCATTTGTATGGCCGCCCGCAAGCAGTTTGGGATTCACTGTATTTATCAAAATTTAGGAATTCTTCTCCTGCCTTTAATATTAACGTATCTGTAATTTTTTTCTTAATTTGGATTTATGGTACAATTTACAACATTATTACAGTCATGCCAACTATATGTTATCAATAGAATAATTAAAAACATTCAATGAGGTGCGTATTTGCGTCAGTGGGCTTGATAGCAATTTTTTTCATGACTCATATTTGCATCAGTGGTGGTACTGAAAGAGTTAAAATAGTTACAATTTTTAATAATAATTAAATATTACAATTATTCAATATTTTGTTATTAATAATGAAAAATTACTTATTGTGATTAAACAATATGTTTTTGATTAGGCTTTCTAATAATATTTATTTCTTTGAAAAAAATAATGGGCGTAATTATTTAAGAAATTAAGTAGAATTGTGAGTATTAAATTTTGATGACTGAAGATGCATTAAAATTTTAATAAAAGAAACTTAAGTATATGTATCCAATGCATTATCATGGTATTTAACATTGTATTGTGTTATATTAAATAGTTTTATTAAAACTATATTTAAAATAGGGTACGACTGATGATGATAAAATGCCATGCTAATTTTGATTAATAAGTATGAAATTAAAAAAATATATATATCTGAGATTACTATGCACATAAATATCTATCTAGCATAATCAATTCATTAAAATAAAAATCCATTTTGTGTACATTTTAAAAATGTCTGGCTACAACTAAATATCGGAATATTAATTCCAATAATTTAAATACCGTGTTATTAATGATGAAAAATTACTTATTGTGATTAAACAATATGATTTTGATTAGTCTTTCTGATAATACTAATTTCTTATTTAGAAAAATAATGCGCCTAATTATTTAAAAAATAAAGTAGAATTATGTTTATTAAATTTTGATGACTGAAGATGCATTAAAATTTTAATAAAGGAAACTATTTTAAGTATGCATTCTCCAATGCATTATCATAGTAATTCAACGGTATTGTGTTATATTAAATAGTTTCATTAAAACTATATATTTAAAGTAGGGCTCAACTGTGATGATAAAATGCCATGCTAATTTTGATTAATAAGTATGAAATTAAAAATATATAAATCTGAGATTACCATATAGAATATCCTTCTAATTAGCACAATCAATACATTATTTAAACAAATTCCACTTGTTATACATTTTTAAAAAAGATGGTTACAATCGAATATCTGAAAATTATTCAAATACCTAGTTGTTGCACAGAATATAATAATTTAGAATGGTCATTGATAGGGTCATAGGCACACAGGCAGCAATAGGATGGCAGCAAAATCAGTAGCTATGTTTTTGAATGTGATTTTATCATTGTTTATATAATACAATGGTATAGAACAGTACTGATAGTGTATAATGATAATGAGAGAAAACGAGCTTTGCTGAACTCGCAACCGTCACTATCGATAAGCGATTATGGGTCCTTCTCTCGTGTGCTGGAGTATAGAAATAAGTTTAACTTTATTTTTTATTTTACAATTATTTTGGTAATTATTATCAACAATTGGAATTTTTTGAAATTATATCGTTGAACTTAATCTACTTAATATTGATTCAATAAGCTTATACATCAGATTTAATAATCCCTCCTCCTTTTTTTAAATAATTCATGGCTATTCTATACTATATATTATATCTGATTTACATTTCAATGATGAAAACTTACTTATTGTGATTTTACAATCTGATTTTTGATTAGTCTTTCTGAGAATGTTTTATTTGAGTACATAAAATATTTTTGTTTAATTTGGAATGTTAGTATAACATGCTTGTAAATGATTATATATTTTGTCCAGAGATAGATAAGTGAAGATAACCTAAGGAACCGCTGATGTATTATACAATAGTTTATTGAATAGATTTTATTACTATACCTAGATCTGTGAATTAATTGTTGTTCACTAAAAATATATTAAAATTGTATGAACATTTTTTTTTGTAAATGCATATGATTATAAACTATGTCTTGAAATAGTATTTGAAGATAACTATCTAAGGAACCACTGATGCATTATTATACATATAAAATGTAAAATTTTTGATGATTGAGGACACATTAAGCTTTTGTAAAGTAAAGTTATGGGAAATATTATTTTTTAAAGCAGATGATTATAATTTACATCCTGAAATAATTATGTGAAGATAATAATCTAAGGAACCGCTGATGCATTATACAATAGTATTGAATAGATTGTACTATACCTAGATCTGTAAATTAATTATTGTAGACTAAAAATACATTAAGATTTTATGAAAAAAATTGTTTGTAAAAGCATATGATTATGAATTATGTCTTGAAATAGTATTTGAAGATAACAATCTAAGGAACCACTGATGCATTATTATACATATAAAATGTCTTGCTTATAGGTAATAAGTAAATTAACTTTTGATGATTGAGGACACATTAAGCTTTTTTAAAGTAAAGTTATGGGAAATATTATTTTTTAAAGCAGATGATTATAATTTACATCCTGAAATAATTATGTGAAGATAATAATCTAAGGAACCGCTGATGCATTATACATTAGTTTTAAATAGATTGTACTATACCGAGATCTGTAAATTAATTTGTTGTAGGCTAAAAATACATTAAGATTTTATGAAAAAAAATTGGTTGTAAATGTATATGATTATAAATTATGTCTTGAAATAGTATTTGAAGATAAAAATCTAAGGAACCACTGATGCATTATACATTACGTTCAATAAATATTTGCTGTACATTTGTAAATGAAGAAGTTATCCAATCAGAAATAATGATAATTAGTATCCTATTATTTTATTTAAAAGTTCAATGATGACAAATTGCTTTTAGTGATTTATAAAAAAAAATGATTTTGATTAGTCTTTCTGAGAACTTGACTTTAGACTTTTTCACGGTAAATTGAATGTAAAAACTTATGTTTTTGAAAGTTAGTTTTAAAATTATTTTATTTTATTTTATTTTATTAGTGTAAAGAAGAATAACAATTTTATAAATGTAACAAATCAAAAAATGATTATTTGTTGTATTGATATATTATAGTATATCACAATAGTTTAATAATTAAGTTATTGTTAAATTTAAACTTTGTATAAGTCATAAATAATCTAAAAATGCAATAGCTTATTATTTTTTAAAAAAAATTTATTCATGTTATTGTAATAGAAAGTTGAACAAATGTCTTATATTTTTTTTTTTCATTTTATATAGAGACTCACGATGGTGTACAAGATATGGCTTGTGATACTTTTATAAAAATTGCAATGAAGTGTCGTAGATATTTTGTTCAAGTTCAAGTTGGGGAAGCTATGCCATTTATTGACGAAATTCTTAATTCAATGGCAACAATAATTAGTGATTTGCAGCCACAACAAGTAATAAAATATTTATATACTTCATTCATATTAGTAACCTAAACATTATATTTTGTATTTAAGGTGCATACATTTTATGAAGCTGTAGGTATTATGATAAGTGCTCAAGTGAATTCTAAAATCCAGGAACAGCTAATTGATAAATATATGTTGTTACCAAATTTAATTTGGGATGATTGTATTAGTCAAGCTTCAAAAGTAATTAACTTATTTTTTTAAGTAAAAACAAATTAATTTAATATATTTTAATTTTTTTGTTTTAGGATGTTGAGATATTAAAGGAACCAGAGTTTGTTAAACAGTTGGGTAATATTTTGAAAACAAATGCCAGAGCATGCAAATCTCTTGGGCATCAATATGTTGTTCAAGTAAGTTTATTATTATTATTTTTAATCAAAGTTTTTATTTATAATATATTATTATTGAATCTAATTTATAAATGTATTTATAAATAGTTGGGAAGAATATACTTGGATATGTTGAATATTTATAATGTGATGAGTGCAAATATTACTGATGCTATAGCAACTAATGGAGATAGTGTAACAAAACAACCCTTAATTAAAAATATGAGAGTTATTAAAAAAGAAACATTACGTTTGATATCAGATTGGATTTCTAGATCTAATGATAATGCAATGGTATGTTATTATTACGTGTAAAATATATTTTGTAAATTTAGATTGTTTTATATTGTTTTATTAATTATTATTAGGTATTAGAAAACTTCATTCCTCCACTTTTGGATACGGTATTGGCTGATTATAGTAAAACTATGCATCCATCTGCAAGGGAACCTGAAGTACTTAGTGCTATGGCAACAATAATTGATAAACTACAATCTGATATAACTCCAGCAGTATCTAAAATTCTTGATGCTGTATTTGAAGCTACTCTTACAATGATAAACAAGGATTTTGAACAGTTCCCTGAACATAGAACCAATTTCTACCTTCTTTTACAAGTGAGTGATCTATATTTAATGTAGTAGGATACCACAACAGATTTTCTTTGTTTACTATACATTACACCATTATACATAACACAGAGAAACACATTGACTCTATAGCCTATATATTTGTATATTGTTGATGTGGTTAAACCACATTAAAAAAAATAATTTTTTCTTAAATTATTTATTTAGATAAAACAACAACATTCATTTTTAATTAATGTATTATTATAAAGGAATACTGTATTCTAATTTTTTTTCTTGAAATATTTATTTATTTTATTAAAATATTTACTGAATAATATTACATGTTTTGTTAAAGTAGCAAAATATACTGTATTGTGACGAAATATGACTTTAAAATGTTGTAATCTTAATAACCTTATGAAACATATTTAGTACTATCATACAATACAATTTACTAGAAAACATTTGCAAATGTTACATACTTACCTGTTCAATCCTACCTATTTATAGTTATAGCTATCAACAATATTATCAGTCTAAATGCTGGGTATGAAAATAATAGAAAGTAGGACCTAAAAATAGCTACTAGGTACCCTCAGTTTTTATATGTATAGATTATAGAATATAGTATAACCTGTAAAATAGACTACGATGATTTTTGTGTAGTGGTGTTTTCTTAATATTAATTTTCAATAAATAATATAATGTTAATTTGTATTTTTAGGCAATAAATAATCATTGCTTTGTATCATTCCTTTCCATACCAGCACCTCAGTTTAAATTGGTTTTGGATTCAATATTTTGGGCTTTTAAGCATACCATGCGTAACGTTGCCGACACTGGATTATTGGTATGTGAATAATTATAACATTTATTTTTCATAGACAATATTAAAATATGAACTGTCGTCAAGTAGTCGAAACGCGTGTTTCCCAGTTTGACTTCTAGTTAGCAAATGGGGTAGACAACCAGATTTTTCTCGCTGATGGCGTCTGGTTTCTGGCGCAAGTCGACCATAATTACCAAACCCATCCAATAATTTGGTAGCTATGCTTGTCATAGCTATTAAGAACCATCTTCAACTCTCTAATATGTAAAGGTGCAAACCTTGAGTATGTTAGAGTTTGGTAAATAAGAGGATGCAAAATTAAATTTTTAATAATATTAAAATGTGAAGTTGAGTTGTAATATCAAGTGACAAATTAATTATTTATTGATTTTTAGTGCTTTAGGGTTCTTAATTTTATACATAGGTATAGAATTTTAGGTTTCATAGAAATCTTAAAACTTTCTGTTATGTTCATCTGCCTGTCTTTATAATTTGTCTTAAGTATTAATATCAACATTAAATAAAATTTAGGTGTCAAACTAAACTATGAATTTCAAAATAGAATCAAAAATGAACTATTATGTCTAATTCAAAATCAAACGAAATTATTAGTTTGGTGTCAAACCCGAATTATTAGGTTTAAATGTCAGATTTTGTATGTGTTCTTAGAATAGTTTTGTCTTCTTGAATATGTCGGCACTCGCAGTCTACAGATAACCCATTCTTCACGACCACAACTTCAGCTAGACTGCTGTGTACTTTATTGTGACTTGTTTTTAATGATGCAAATATTTGTATGGATTTATAAGATTTTTTATTAAGAATTTATTATTAATAAGATTCAGGTGACTAAGACGGAGTAGGACAATCGGCAAACTAACTGGGTATCAATTACTTGCTCTTGTTGAAATCCGGTTGGAAAATAATGAAAAAAATGATACATTCAATACACTTGTAGGATTATCCCACTTATTCCCGTTACTTATTTTAATATTATTATAACTTTGATTCAAAAACATTGCAGCACATTTTTCAACTAGTAATATTGATCATTTTATAATTTTTACCACAATAAAAAATTGATTGAATGTAAAAAAGAATATCTGGAAATTTTAATAACAGTTAATGATTTTTCAAATTCAAATTATGTTCATTGTCCAATGTGACATCTATGGAACTTTTTGAGTTGTTTTTTTTACAGACAAAACTATTAGTTTATAAAATTAAAATTGCTAAAGATACGAGTATTAGATGGTGGAAATTAATCATATTTTGTATTAAATATTTAGTAGAAAAGTACAGAGATAAAAGATAAGGATATTGCGTATGGTGTTTATTAATCTAGGATAGGGTTCCTAAAGAGATTTTGAAATTGGGATTAATGAAGAAAAGGTTAAAACTGAGCATTCCTTTGACCAATTCTTAATCCGGTTTAAAATATACAATCCGGATTGCCTGTTTAATAAGGATTTCGGATACAATCCAAATTTTGGATATAATTCGTCAATCCTGATTCTAAATCTTATCTCTATTTTGGATTCAATCTGTCAGTATAATAGTCAGTTTATTGGAAAATAGAATGTTCAATAAAATTCCCATAGCATATTTTGTATTGAAGTGTGCTATCTATACTATACAATATAATCAATGGCAATAGTTATTCAATAGTATGAAAACTCTAAATTAATCAACTATAGTCGTGTAATCCGTTAATCTGGATTTGTAATGTAATCCGTTAATCCCCGAATTCATTGTGTAATCTGTTAATCCAGATTGCTGTTGTAATCTGAATTAAATGGATAATAGCATATTTATCAATCTAGATCCATCCAGATTGGTTGTCTGGAAACATTGATTCGGTTTAGGTGCTTAGCACTAGTTGAAACTTTAACAAAAAAAAATAAAACGTTTTTATAATATAAATAAGATTTTTTTTTGTTAATCACGCACAACAGTGATTTATTTTGACCCAGAGCGGCGACTGTGTGTACGGTCAAGCCCCACTATTTTGTCTAATTCTGTATACACAGGCGCGTGTAACAACATTTTTAAATATTTCTAAGAAATACACTAAATCAAAATTCTGGTCCACTATCATCTTCAATTCAAAACACAAAATACTATAAAAAAAATTTGAAAATATAAATTAAATGTAGGTTCTTGTGAAGTAATCAACTTTTATTTTCAAACTAAAATAACTTATTTTTTTGTGTTTTGTGCTCCTTTTAATATGATAATATTGTACTATTATACCCGTGATTATAATAAATGACAACCACTGTGTACTACTATATATATTTTGTTTACATTAAATTAAAATTATTTATAACTAACATTTTTTCGTTATTGCAGATACTGTACAAATTGTTGCAGAATGTTCAACAACATAAGCAAGCAGCTCAGAGTTTCTATGTATCATATTTTACTGATATCCTACAACATGTTTTTTCAGTTGCTACTGATACTTCACATACTGCAAGTAAGATCTATTTATTAATTTACGTACTAATAGTAATTTTTAAAAAAAATTTTTTAAAATTTTGAATTAAATATTTATAGGTTTATTAATGCACGCACAAATTTTAACATACATGTTCAAATTAGTGGAGAGTGATAGAATTGAGGTATTGTTAAGTGCACCAGGTGCACCTCCTGACGGTGAAGTTACTGAAAAAAATGTTGCCTACGTTCGCGATTTTGTAGCATCACTGTTAAAGACAGCCTTCCCTCATTTAGCTGATCCTCAAATTGCCCTTACTGTACAAGGGATGTTTAATTTGAACCATGACCTCAATGGCTTTAAAGATCATCTTCGTGATTTCCTCGTCCAGATCAGGGTAAGTGATGAAAAATAATATAATACATTTTTTTCTAAAAGCGACCGAATTTCTACATTATACAATGTGAAATCGTCATTGTTGACTAAAATTGATTTCTATTAAATATAAATATATTAGTATAATGTATTCTATTATTGGTATAATAAAACAATAAACATGGATAAAACATTTATTTATTAACGCCCTTAAGAGGAATGGATAAATAATTTAAATATAACATGTAATAAGTTAGTATATATAAAAATTGATCTAAATTTTGACCAGACACAAAAAAATGGATTAAAAAAATATTTTTGAAAAATTAAAAAGAAGATAAAACAAAAACAAAAGATAAAAAACAGCTTGCAACTAATCTAGTATTTCTCCCTATGGTATGATGTTAAATATGTCTACTGTGTAATGTGTTCTATAGCTTTCATTATTACACATAATAACCATTTAACTCAATCTAAACAAAGAAAGTAGTTGAGACATAAGTATAGAATTTATGGCATATTATCTATAGTCAATTTTCAAGTCTTGCAATATTCACATATATAAATAAAAATTTCTAAGGAACTACCTTAATTAATTACTTTCAACCTTTTAAAAATGTAATATTTTTAAACTTGTTTTTTGTTTTATTAGTACTTATCAGGGCTTAACACCAATAAGTCTGTTTTTCCCAAAAATCCAGTAAAAACCAAGTTTTTGAGAATGAGAAACCAATTACCAGTATTTAATTCTAAATTTAAAGAGCAGTTTGATATTGTCGATACCTGTATCGATAGTTCATTCCTGTCTCCATTAAGCTACATAATCAATGTTGTGAAGTGGTCGAAATTTCTCGTTTAAATTATTCAGATAACGGACAACACTGTTATGTATATTAACAGATAATATATATATGCATATTCGGAACGAACATTCTGGTCGGGAGTGATCTGTAAACTAAAAAACGTTTAGTTGAGCGTTAAAATATCCGGGAAATATGAATCTGAAGTCTGCCGAATCGAAAAAGGCCTATATAAGTCGTTAAAGCTGATTTCGGAGGTTCGGGACGATAATACGATGACGCAGGAGAATGTTGAGTGATACTAGAAATTCTTCCTGACGTTGAAAGTTTAGAGGAAAGGCAAACTAAGAAACGGGCGTAAAAATCCCAAAACAACCGTAGAATAGTTTGGAAATGGTAACGGTAAAGAAATTGGCATTGAGTGGTGATAAAAACGGACCGGTGAAAAAACGGTTTTTAGAGTTAGCATTTCATATATAAGATTATATAATATAAAATATATAATATCTTCTTTAATGATAGTATAATAAGATCAAATTTTTGATGATAAAAAATTTAAAAATATTGGTCAATATTATTATTTTCTACTGTGGTTGTAAAGTGTTCTTTGTTGGAAATTGATCCCAGATATAATAATGCACATGTAATTAAAAACCATGTAATACCGGTTACCAGTTCTCAAAAATTTTGAGCATAAAGATGCTGGTTACTTCGTTTATTGGAACAATTTAAGCCCTGATTTTTATTTATTTGAACATATCAAACAGAAATTTACAATGTAGTAAGAAATAAATATAACATTTTATAATTACTATATTTACTATTTTTAGAAAGATTGATTTTAATTATCAACATTAAATTTAATATTTTATTGTTTTACTAGGAATACACTGGAGAAGATATTTCTGATTTATACCTTGAAGAAAGAGAACAAGCATTAAGAGCGGCTCAAGAGGAAAAGCGTGAAGTACAGAAATCTGTACCTGGCATATTAAACCCACATGAAATCACTGATGACATGCAGGATTAAATTAAATTAATTTCTTGCGAATATCGCATAACATATACACCTGTTGGTTTTGTTACATTTGGTTATTATTTTATTCTTAATCCATCCATTCGAAACAGAACATAAAATTATTTTATTAATAGCATGTCTAGACTTTAATTTTTTTATCAATTGTCTTTTTTGCTAATAATTAAATAATATGTATATTTTAAAAAAAAACAAACAAAATGTAATGTTTTGTACTTTGAAAAAAGTTGTATACTAAAACTAAAAAGCTGACTGGCTAAGAACGATTGATTAAGTTATAACTTTTTGGTATCTATTGCTGTATGCGTGGATTTTTAAGCCCACCAATTCTATTTATTTAGAGACTACTACTTGGTAAGTTTTTTTTACACTCGCAAATTAATATATTTAAATGTGTATTTTATATAATTATACGTCTTATACATATACAAATAAATAAATAGACACATATATGTTCAGAATTTAAAATAACATTTAAAATATAGCAAAAACTATAAACATAAAAATCAAATGTTTTGATATTTGTAATTGTATATATTTCAGTGAAACATGTGAATTAATTTTTTTTCATTATATTATTATTTTTATTATTATTGAAAGTATGGTTGGGAAACAATTTGTAGAATGTTGAAGTTATACAAGTAAATATATTAACAAGTTTTATATTTTAAAAAATCCAATTGTAAAAATAATTGTACAAATTTTTTCTTTACTATTTTTATATGAAGTGATTTGGAGAACTTAATCTAGCTATTAGCAGATTAGTATTAGATTTTTTTGTTATCTATTATTTGATAAGATCACTGTAATTTGTTCCCAATTAGGTTCTAGTTTTATTGGCATTTAATAAAGTTAAACTGACATCCTTTTGACAAAAATGTTTATTTTTTAATATATATATATATATATATATTTATATATATATAATATAGTATGTATGCGTGCATCGCAAATGCATACGGTTCCTCATCTATATAGGTGTAATATATTATATATTATATTTTTGTTGATACTTCAATATTGTGTATTATAAATTGGCAAATTATTGATTTGGTCAAAAATGTTTAGAAGTAACAATTATTAATAATTACTTAATAACTATTCTGGTTTTCATAGTTCAATACAAAATGTTGCACCAATGTGAATAGTATGTGATGATGGTTTACTGTGTTTTACTTTCACCCTTTCACGATTTTCAATAGGTATAGTTCCACAAAAATAACATTTTGGTTGCTAATAAATTTTAAAAAGAACAATTAAATTAAAACTTAAAAAAAACTGCATTTTGTTTGTCAGGTGTCAGTTAGGGGTTTAAGTACTTCGTTTATTGGACAGGATATTCTTGGTGTATATATTGCATTTGAATGTAATGATAAATAAAACAATTTTGAGTGGAACTTCAGTGTAATATACATACTATAATAATATAATTAAAAAAAAAAAAAAATGTAACAATGACAATTGTAAAAATGACCTCTAGAGTATTAACTAGAACCAATATTCTATCAAAAGAGCTCTTTACTCCAAAACTCTTACTTGAGTCCTCCAAGTTCAGAAAAAATAAAATTGTTATTGTAAAACCATTAGATTCCTCACTCCCTGTGCAGAATCTTAATCACAGATTAATTTGAATAGATAAATATACCACTATTTTAAAAATTAGTCAACATATATTTTTCTTAAATCATTAAACTACAGTGGAGTGATTTTTTTGGTATATTTTCAAATATTTTTCGGTGCTACACTATACTAACATTTTTCTTTTTTATTTCCCATTTGTAAGACATAGTTAGGTTAAGACTGTCTATGATCTATCATTGACCACATGTATAATTTAAAAAAAAATAATCCTTAGAATAAAAATAAAAATAATTGAAATTTACAAAGCAATTCGTACTGCACACGTATAATAAGGATATGTGGATGGGCTTTGCCCCCACTCTATTATATCATCATTATTTTCATTACTGTATTTGTTTCTTCTCCTTTTCCCGCTTTCCCAACTATTTGGGGTTGGCCCACCCTAGTTCTCAACTACCACAGAACTCGATATCTCATATCCTCACTTCATCCACCACCATATTTTTATGATACTATACTTTTTTTTATCTTTTCTTACTTCTTTATTCTACCACCATGTTTGCTTATCCTTTAGTGTACTGCTCCTACGACGAAATACCAACGACATATTTAGTTACTTTCTTAAGGGGATTGTCTGACTCTCTCAATCACACATGTAACATAGTAATTTAGATTTTAGACCATTTATATTTTCAACGTACCGTTGGATCTAGTGTTACGATAAGAATTCTGTGAACTGATTTGAATATTTTACAAGCCTACTTTATCGATTTTTCCACATTTTTGATTTTTGACATGTTTCTGTGCATGGAAGTGTACACAGGTACACACCATTATTATGCCGAACGTATTTTCACACACTAAAGACCAAATATTACTCATACAAACACTGCGTAACGTGAATAAATCAAATAATTGCCTAAACAATAACCTCGAAAGATAGAATAACCTTGATAGATATGATCGCTTCCAATCCTCTTAACACCTGCTACCTTTTCTCACATTTCATTTATATTCCTCTTCATGTCCCACATTCCAGACTAATTCAGCTTCTTTGTAAATACTTTTTCATTTTCACCAGTTAATTTCCATTATTAATTCTCGGTTTTATATCTTTATTTGTAATAAGAATAAATAAATACCTATAACAAAATAATTCAAGAATATGGAAATTTTTTTTATTTAATTATGGATACTTGTGTACACAAAAAAGTGCATTTAAATATTAAAAATATATACGATTATAAAAAAAATCATTGATAACTAACGAAATTAAAACCAGGACTATATAGTGTACTTACTCAAAAAAAAAAAAAATTCGAGACAACTAGTGTAGTACACTAATAGGTACCTATCTAAAAGAATCCAGGACCCATCTAGTGTACCTTCTACCTGTAATTACCTTACCCCCTAGTGTCTGGGACCCAACTCAGATGCTCACAAATGTATACCAAATTTTCGTACCTATTTAAAAATGGCCTTTAGTCTTTACATGACCCTTTAAAATTAGCCCTAAGAGAGCCGCCTTAAAAAATTGTCTGCATTATGTACGTATATACTTATAATTTTACCGTATATTCTGATTCACATTTAAAGTTATCTTTTCTGAAAGTGTTATTATGTTGATTCATATTTTTTGAAGATGTTTGCCAAGCAGAACCTATATAATATTCATTATATTTTATTTATTATTATTTAATATATACCTATTTATATTATAAACAATTTATAGTATTTCGGTTTATATACCTAACTGAATGTATTTTGGTAGGTACTTACTATGTCGTATTCTATACTTCACGCACGTTAAGATCATATTATACTACTTTGAGAACGTACCTCGTTAACGAAAACTATTATACAGTATTACCCCCCTCCAAATAACGCATGGTATATACGGTATGTATACGTGTATGATGACAATAGTTAATAAATATTTGACAGTGTATGAAAATATAGCGTTGTTATGCGACTATCGATAGGGTTGAAATCGATCTCCGCCGACTTGACGAGGTACATTTTTAACGTGCGTGAAGTATATTTTCTAGTAGTTTTAGGTAGTTTATTTTATGAATAGGACAATTAAGGTGGGGGGGGGATTAAAAAATTACCTCTAAAGTATCGCTGTATTATAGTATTAGGTATATAGATGAAATTTGTTATTGAAACACAAAAGAAATCTACTTCTAATTAGGTACTAAAACGACTCTGAGCAAAGCTTGGTGTAATATTATTTTCCAATTTATAACAATTTACCATTGTTTTCGATAGTTAAGAAATTTACACTTAAGAGGACGCTACACACTCGATTTATAAGGGGTTTTGTATAGGCAATTTTTATGAAATTTTAATAAAAATAAAATTCCAACAATTTAAAAATATTTAATTATATTTTAAAATTAATTAAAAAATAATTATGTGTCAGTACCATTTTTATTGTTGTGTTATCACAATATTTGTTAAAAATCACGTTTACGCTCTATAACTACAACTTTTCTCTGTATAATCGCAAAGTCAATATTTATTCAAAATATGAAAGATGAGAATATTTATTGTGCTCGATCGTTTTTTTCAATATGTATTTTGGAAAGCCTAAAATACGTGATTGAAAATCGTGAAATTTTAAAATTAAAAAAAAAAAATGTTAACTAAAAAAACTCCACTTTACGGCATAGTAAATATTCTCATTTTTCATATTTTGTGCACATACTACTAAAAGAGAAGTTGTAGTTAGAGAATGTCAACGTATTTTAATACCACTAAAATGGGTGTGTAGCATCATCAACTTAAGTGTGTACACGTTTATATACATATATAATTTAAACGTCTCAAACAAACCTAATTGATAGCTATATTATTATTATTATTACCAAGGTGGGTTTATCACTAGAGCTTCCCAGCGACAGAGGTTTTTGGCATCCGCAAACGAGCATAAATCATTCATATTGACTCTAAATAAAAGAAGAGAATTTTTTCTAGCTTTTGACAGAGATTATTTTAAATCCGTAATGGTTGATTCTTGAAAATTTCAAAATTTTACAATTTAAAATTGCTTATGAAAAATACAATTTTAACATTAAACAAAAATGCCTTTGTCAAAATGTAATAAAGTAGTTGTCAACTATCTATCGATGTAAAAATTATTTGCGATTATTCTAGCCGATATAATACTTGAAGTACTAAACCATGTTTTTATGGACTATTTTTCGTGGCGTGGTGTCCTCTTAAGAAAATTAAAATTAAAAATTAAAATCGAAATTTGACATTTTTAAAATATCAACTAGGTACCCTACAATAAATTTGTATCCTCCAAAAAGCTTCTAGGTACTAGGTACATATGCAGTATGTAAATGTAGGTACGTTAAGAATGACAAATACAAATAATAAAATATGGGTTTCATCGAATTATAAAAAAAAATAATTTTTGTATTTAATATTACAATATTTTACAGCTAAAATATATTTAAAATCACAAAATAAGTTAAAATCTGACCTATATAATTTTTTCCTTTTACAAATAAAAAGAAATGATTATATAACTTGTAAATTCTACAATGTGTTATCCCTTTTTCCGTCAGGTAATTTTGGTGATGGAATATATGGGTAACCGTAAAAACGGGAATGTACAAATCTGGACCGTTATAATATATCCCATATATAATATTATATATCTGGATTCAGTCACCCGTTTTTAAGGAGTTTAGTATAGGTATTTATCGTAGGTACTTAAATTTCATTAGTCCTTCCAAGTATATGATTTTATAACCCTCACTGATTTCCCTTGCTTTCTCCCCTTTCCACTTTCTTTCTTGCACACAACAAATACTCACATTTCTCCTAAAAACTTCTGCTAACTTCTTGCTCCTGCCTGTCAATGTTCCTACATTCCTATTACATACCTATTTTCATTTTGAACCTGTCCTGCGTACTCGAGTGCGAATCTAACCCAAAACACTTTGGTGCTTTCCGTACACCGTTGACATCACGCAGTGGTGGGTTTAGGGAGAGGGGGGTATGCCCTCTCCAAAGTCCTAAAAAAATGTAAATATTTTGTATAATATGTATAATAAACAAAAATTTGTATAATAAACAAAAAAAAAAAGATCAACTCAATTTTGGCCTCCCCCCCCAAAAAAAAAAAAAAATTAAATGCTAGAGCCGCCACTGACATCACGGCCGTCGCGTCGGGTAGACCTGCACATATAACTGATGGTTATCGCAGCCGCTGTCAGGCTGATCCTGGCCACCTCATCCCTTCAGGCTATCTCCTCACCCAAATACGTGATTTCCTCTCACTCGTTTTCCCTGCAAACATCCAAGGTGGGAAAACTCGACTATATTCTTTTTAAGGACGTTGCCCTGTCCACCTGTCGCAACCTCAATTATTCGCCGCCTTCTACTACAGGCATGAGGTAACCGTGGAGGTATTCTAACTCCCTCCACAGGGGATGTAACTTTATATGCAGTGAGTAAATAAAATATTTTTGACATACACCCCCTCCCTAGTCCCTATCCACGAAGCTTAGGGTTATCAAAAATGTTGGGTACAATTTATTAATTTTATGTACAATTTCTATTGGAATGATCCCATTATACTGACATTAAAAATTACACTAGGGGGGTTTAGCCACCATAAATATTATGCCTATGTCCTCCATTATTTTTCATTATAATATGTTTGAGATAGAGCGCCTTGTAGTCTGCGTTCCACTATTATTATTCATATCACCATATTCCCCTCTTCCTTTTACCTTATCTTATATTTTGTATTCGATGTTAATTATTGTGTAGGTACCTACATATCGTCGACCGTACAGTTTTTCTGACCGACCGTTCGACCAGCGGAGATTCAACGCCGTACACTGTTTTTGCTGGCGTGTTCCGCGGGTAGTGATGAGAGTTTTTTTTTTTATTTATGTATGTTTCGGTTTTTCGTTATTATTGTTAGGTACCACCGAAAAACACCACCATCGTCCACTACCACCACCGTCTACTACCACGACCGTCCGCCAACTACCACCCACCACCGTTTTGGCTACCTACTTATCATGGTCTTATTTTGTATATATATATTATTATTATTATTATTAGTATTAAGTATTTTTTAACCCCCTTTTGCCGGCCAGCACACTCGTGTGCCTCTTATTTTTCAATTATTATTGTTCAATTTGATTTTACCTCAATAGTAGTCCGTGGATTTTACCAGGACAAAACCAAAATTGCGTTCGTGTTCAATTGCATTACTTTCCTAGTCTAAATAATTTACAGTCCACTTTTACTCCTAAACAAAAATGTTTTTGTTTTGTGCAATAATACCTAGTAAAATAATTATATACGTGCTATAAATTTAAATAAACGTATGTGTGGCTAGTTCTTTAAAATTATATTTTAACTGCCTCGATAGTACCTATATATTATTTACACAATACATTTGGCATATTATTTCCTATTAATCATAATAAAATATTTTAAAAAGATTACTTTTAGAATATTTTCCGTTAATCATTTTAAAATATTTACGTAATATTGTTTCTATAATACATTTTTGAAATCATCATCAAATATTTTGAAAATATAAATTCCAAATGCTGTATAGGATATCCCATGTTTTTTTAAACAAATATCACGATTACACAAAAATAAAAATTATATTAATTTAGAAATACACACATATTAAAATATATCTAAACATTTTTCAATTGTTTGATTTTAATTTTCTGCAGATTTTATATAAATTGCCCATACAAAACTCCTTGAAAATAAAATGTTAGGCGTCCACTTAAAAGGATTGGAAGCGTAACATAGCCATTAACAATGGCCATTTTGACCATTTCTATTTTCAACGTACCGATGGATCTAGTGATGCGATACGGATTATAAAAATTGATCTGAATTTTTTGTAATGCCTAGTACCTAATGTCTAGTAGCAGTGGCGAACGCAGGGGGGGTTTGGGGGTTGGGGGGGGGGGGGGGGGGGGG
>JAIPRL010005576.1:0-31369 GCA_025469235.1 Pemphigus obesinymphae
AGTTGGCAGATTATTCTATGCCTAATGAAAATTTAAAAATTGGCTGTTATGTATTGGTTAAAGTAATAGCGGGTCGTCGACAAGCAACTGTTTACAAATATGTAGCAATTATTAAAAAAATTATTGATCCAAAAAAGTCCTATAAGTTATTAGGTTTGAAATCTATGGATACATCTCATCAAGTCTTCAAAATGGTAGATGAAGATATATTTGTTGCACCAGTTGGTGCTATAATTGCGGTTCTTCCCGTGCCGCAAACTATTGGAACCAAAGAAAGGAGACGATACAAATTCAATTTCTCTGTGGATGTCTATGAAGCTTAATTTACCTATTTATTTGTACTTATAACAATCAATACCTAAGACAAAGGTTCCTATGTTTTTATATTTTTATTTACCTATATATAATTTTTATTACCTATTTTAACATTATTATGACTGATATTATAATATATAGGTACCATACCTACTTAATAATCAATGTACCTACCTAAGACAGGGTTCCTATATTTTTAAGTTTTAAAGTTTTATATGTTTTTATGTTACAAGAATATATATAGTTAATAGGTACTTACCTACCTATTGATAATTTTTTTTATTATATAAATATTGCTATAACAAGATTGCTATTATTATAGTGACATAGTATAGTTAATAAAGTTTTTAATAAATCTTTAATAAAGTTCTAAAAAAATACATTATTATTATTTTTTTTTGTTATCAAAGTTACCCAATAATAAAAAAAATTAATAACTCTGGAACTAGTTGATGGATTTTAATAAGAGTCAACATTGATACATTTTACCATATTTCCATTGATTATAAGTGATTTGGAGAAGGCTATCAAAGTTACCCCAACTACAGTATAACATTGATAATTTTTTTAAGTACAAAATTTTTAAGGTTATTTTTTTTTTTTTGGTACAAATTCTAATTGATATATATTTAAACACTTCTTAAGAATACATATTGGTTTTAACTATTAAAATATTTAAACTATTCTTTGATTTATAGACAAAACAAAAAAAAAATAAGAAGAATTTTATCAATGTTGCCCCATTTGACGGTATATTATAATTGTATTATTAAGAGGACCCTAAACACCCAATTTAACGGCATAATAGCACATTCACGCTTTTTACATATAATTTCTCTCCTCACAATCGCTGTCCAAATTTTAACAAAATATGAAAGAATAAAGATAAATATATTTACTATTATATGTCATAACCTTTTCTTTAATTAAAATATTTTTCAATTTGAAAATGTTGTTTTTTGATCACAGATATTGATGTTTAAATATATATATATATATATATATATTGAAAAAACTAAACGCAACGAAATAATTAAATGTTCTTATCTTTAATGTATTGCAATTTTTATTTATTGTTCCAATTTTTGAATCAAAATTATGGAAATTTTTCCGTAACATGGCTAATAACGATATTGCAAAAGATAACACAATATTTTTAAATTTAAATAATATTTAAACATCTTACATTTACTGAATTTTAATTTTTTTTTTTAATGCAACTAAAATATATAGGCATTAGGATAATGTACGACAAATCGTCCGTGAATAAAAGACCACGAACAATTTTAAATTGTTAAATAGGTGGTAGGGGATGCCAAGTTTACGCACGTGATATACGCGGCCAGTGGCCACGCGGATATAACTACAGATTATAAGTGGATAAATTTAAACTATATTTTTAGAGTTTTTAGATAAAATTGGTCATAATATTAGAACAAGGCCAAGAAACTATATACCTAATATATTTTATTTCATATAATTCATATTATTTTAGTATTTAAAAATAAAAAACAAACAAATATAAATAATTTTAATACTCCTAATGGTATTTTGATTTGTTTTTTAATAATTATTTGTATAATTTAAATTCGTATTTTTATTTTATATCTACTAATCTGTGATTTTTAATAATAAACAATAATTGTATAAAATTATTTTAATAATATTCTTAAGTATTTTGACGTGTTAGTATTTTATTTTATATTTTAAATTTATATTTGTACTTTGTATCTATATTATGTACCTATATCTGTGATTTTTGATAATAAATAATTTTAATAAGTACATAAAATAAATATTTAATAATTTAAAATTATTCGTGGACTTTTATTTGCGAACTTTTATTTGTGGACTTTTAGGTAGAACACCGCATTAGGCATCCATAACCCTGTAAGCGGTAACTATCAAAATAAGTCCTCTAAATACATTTTTATTGTAAAGCGTTGTTGGTATTATCAGCAAAAATATTTCAAAACTTCAAAGTAAAAATGATTTCAAATTGAACTCGAATTTTTTTATATAGGTACCTTTTTACACCAATAAAACACATAAATAAAAGCTATTGAATAGGTTTTATAATCTGATCGCGTTAATGTAATTCGTTTTTACAGTAGGTACCTATATAGCTTTTGTCTAAAGACTATAGACCCTATAGAATTTAACTTTAGTATGTGAACGTGGTCCACGGTATGAACGTATAATGGGGATAACTTTGCCATCATTGTATAATCATAACTAATTATTGCTCGGAAAATTTATATGCCCAATATTCTGTGATAACAGTTAATAAACAGTATTATCATATTAGTTACAAAAAATACTTACAAACTAATGTACTGCTACATTTTTTAAATTGATTTAATAATTCGGGTTTCGAGTGCATAGCTCTGAACTATTGGTTGTATACTTATATGAAATATTTTTCGTGAAAATGTTATTTTAATGTTTATATTGTATATTTTCCATTACGTTGTTAATTGTTTTTATAACTATAGAAAAAAATGTCAAAAATTTTAAATTGTCTATTATTAGTATCTACACGCATAAATTAGAATAAACTATAAGAAACATTGACATTCGTTGGTATGTAATTGATTTCGATATATTACAATTTTTCACAAAAATCATCTGTAGAATAACAATATTAATAGCTAATGAGGATGTTTTTCGTTACGTTCATGTATAAGTACTTATTTGTATCGCTATTCGCCACAGGATATTATTTAAGTGACACGAAAATCTAAATATTGGAAAACATAATACTTAAAAATAATAATATTATACATAAGTATCTACTTTTGAATGTTTATGTATATTATACATAAACATTCCAAAAAATTTAATGTACACATACACATGATTAAGGGCTAAGGGTTAATAATAATGGGGTGAAATATATATACTGTTGTATAGTTGGCGAACGAGTGACACGGGACAAATCAATTAACACTTACATTTAGGTATCCTCATTTAACTATGGTATGGGTTGACAGGTGTTGTCGTCTAAAAAAGACGAAATTAAAATGTTGTCTTAAAAGACAAAATTAAGGGTACTTAGAATATTCCAATCTTAATTACCTGTGATTTGAGTTTATGAACTTCTTTTCTAGGTTATTGTGTTGAATGATATTATAATAAAAGTCACGTTAAAATATCTATATTTATTTACTTTTATTTCTAAAAAATGGATCGTTTAACAAAACATCTATTCCCATTTCCCATAATAATCGTGTACGCAGTGCTTCTAATATTATTATAAGGGTTACGGGTAATGGGGTTTACACACATTAATATTAATTTACACACAAGCACACACGATATTTTAGTATTATTTGAAAATTGCCTATACATGACCCCTTAAAATTAGCCCACAGAGAACCGCCTTAGGATAACAATTTATCATTCTTTAAACTGTTATTTCTTCTCCCGAACCATTTTTAAGTGTGTATTTATCTTGTTATTCAATTACATGTATTAATATTATTTTCGTGACACGACCAATATCCTGCAATAAAATGATTCTCGAACATAATAATAAGTAACACAAAATATTATAATAATAAACCTTTTGTAACACCAATCTAGAATTTTTTGTGTGCTGCAGGTAAAATTGCGAAAATAATAATATAGTATAAAGTCGTTAATATTCATATAACAAATACGAGACAGTTTCATGTACCAAAATTTCACTGAAGCAAACTGCAGTAAAGACAAGGTCACGACCATTGTAAAATAAAAAAAAGTACAAAGCAGCATGCAATATTGTTGTCTCGGCAAATCATTTTATGATAAATAGTTTTCATGTATAGCAATCGTTCAATTAATCTTAAAATTCTACACGTTAAAATGTCACCATGTTATATAACAACTATTATACATACGATAATAAAGAAATAACAATTTAAATATTATAATAATAAAATAGTAGTTAGAATGTGTGATACATATTATTATATTATTATGTAATTACCCACAGGTACTTAAAATTGTATACAAATATTAAAAACCAAATACATATTTTATAACTGATTTAGTGATTTGGTATTTTAAATATTACAGTGTTGAATGATTCATTTATCGGTTATCCCCTAACGGCTGACATATTATAATATGTAAATTTTTTATGTACCTATATATTATTATTACAGTTAATACATTATTTAAAATAGATGGCTATCGTGGCGAAATTTATTAGCAATGACAATGACTGCAATGGACGAACTAAATTTATAAACGGTCTTAACGGTTGATAACGTATAATTTGCGAGACTATAGTAGGTACTTAATATAATATGCATTTAAAACATTTATTTTCGTATCATAGTTCGTTTTTAAAATAAATAATTTTAAATTCAAGTTAAACACCGTTCGTTGGTTTTATATAATAAGTGTCTGAAACATATACAATATACATACCTACTAATATAATTTGTAGATCACATTTTAATTTTAATTTTAACCAGCGCTTTTGTCACATAAATAAATTTAAAAAAATGTTCTATATTTGTAATTTTCCAATATATTAAGTGCGTACCTATGTACACAAAATAATTGGAAATAACTGTTAATAAATCTGCGCAGTCATACAATTTGATTGCTGTTTTTTTATTACATATAAGTAGTACCTATATGCATCCACATTTTTGTAAGACTAAATTTTTTTTTTTAAAAATCATAACATCCCATTATGATTGTTTATTTATTTATTTGTATATACTTTTATGGATTTTATTGGTCACACCATCTTTTTAAGTTAAAAACTGGCCGAAAAATTTAAAATAGCAATTTGAATGATCGGAATAATTTGCGCGGAAATTCAAATGCCATTTGTCACTGATATTATCAGTTATTTTTAAACATAGAAAGTTGTTTATTTATCCATTTGTTTTAATGTTATTCAGAAAAAATGAGGGCAAATGCCAAATATGAACGCAATAAATACGTATAAAAATATATTAGGTAGGTTATATGGATTATATTACAAATATATAGTATTATTTTTATGTTCATATTATAGTTTATAGTTAAAAATGTCCCATAAAATAATACAATTCATGTAATGATAATAATAATATTTATTGTCCATGATTTTGCACATATTATATATATATATATATATATATAAAAAAAAGAAAGAAAACGCACGAATTAAAATTCAAGAACAATATTGAAAATATGCACTAAAAAAAATATGTACATACAACAATATGATAAATGCCCAGAATATATTTTATTTATAAATAATTTTATGTTTATTATACCTATCAACAGATAACAAAAAAAAAAAAATAAGATAAAATCAGTGTTTTGACTATTTCTTATCACTTTTTATGATGCTATTTTGTTAAAACCAGTAAATACGTAAATAAATACGTAAATAGTTATAACCAGTACGTAAATATAAACATTATAATATATCAAATAAAATACTTCATACAATTTATTATGTATAATATTTTATTATTTGACGTAAGTGTATGTTTTAAAATTACCGAGTAATATAATAGCAAAAATGTAATAAATCATGTAAATTATTTTGGGTGCAATTAATATCGAACATTAAAATTTAGATAGTTCAGAACTTAAAAGTTGGTTCGACAAATAAAGGTTAAACAATTTATTTTTTAAATGTATAATCAAAATAGAAAGGGTCCTTTCCTTTTATTGTAAAAAAGTTGTTTGCAAAATTTATTAACATCCAATAAATGTCGTGTGTTTTGTCCCTTTCGTTTTGGATAATTTACGATTTTTTTCTCTTTCAATATTTTATTGCATGAAATTAGTACAAAATTTGAATGATTATCACGATCAAAATTTAACGAGGGAATTGATGGAATGGGTTCTATGCATGCTATAATAAAATTACGTCAAATCATTTAATTGACATAGTAAATAGACACAATAAATGTACTTTTCAATGCGGGAAATGACGGGGAATGACGTAACTTGATTCACCACACGTTTTAAAAATATCATGTTTTTTCCGGTATAATGTCAATTTTGATAATATTATCTTCATGCTAGCTAATCCTATATTCTAAATATTTAAAAATATATTGTAATATTTATAATTTCATAAGTTGGGGGGGGGGGGTCACAATGAAACGGAAGTATTATTCAGGAAATTTTTTCTCTTGCAATATTCAGCATAGAATTAATATGATTTTATTATATTTTTATTACCAATATAATTTACCAATTATTTAACATAAAAATAACAATAAATATAAATTACATAATACATTTTAAATTTACAAATAAATTAACGCATTCAGTTTTGGGTACGGTGTACATTTATGTACTTACGAACTTCACCGTTACACTTAGTTGAATTGTAATATAAAATGGCTAATTAAAGAAATAATTATTTATTTTTTTTTTACTAGAATATACTCAAATAAAATAGATACAGATTTTTACATACATAATTGTAATCATGTTTATACAAATTACCTCAAATAATAATAGTTCCTGCGTGTAATACATATAATTATACAATTATATATACATTAATTAATTAATTTCTTTAAAAAGAAGAATGGGCCCCACTAAACAAGTTCGTGCGGATGGGCCCATGAGTAATATATACATATAATTTATGAATAATTAGATAATATGCAAATATAGTGTTTATATATGGATAAATTAATAATAACAACAAAATATAAAATTATAAAAATCTTAAAAATGAATTTATTCAAACCAAAATATTAAATATTAAAAAATAAAAAGTAAATAAAAAATTGTATATATAAGGAACGAAATTTCTAATAAAAATGTATTTATTTAAATATTTAACGGAGAATATTGTTGATCAGTGTGGTTCGAAATATGTTGTGTAAATCCCATGCAAATTATTGGCATATAGTTAAAAAAAACTACATTGTAGATCTGGAGAAATGTTTCTTAAGTCCCCCCACCCAACACATTTTTTAAAGATAGTGAATTATTCAAATGTGATTTTGATCATTATTAACTATTCTAAAAAAAAAAAAAAAAAACGAATTGAAATTCAAGTCGAACGACTCCAAGGAGATTTAGCGATATTATTCAATCATCGTGGACATACGCATGCATGTAGATTGTAGAAATTAGAAACTAAGAATAAATACATTGATATACATGGAACATGGTGAGGGAAGTAAAATGGGAGATTTTAAAATAACTTTGAAAAAGCATCAAATATTTTTTGTTTAAAATCATTGATGTCGTCTTAAAGTATATAAGTGGTATACAAAAAAGCTTTAAAGAAAAATTATGTGCCAACATTATTTAACTTTTTTAAATAACATTTATAGAAACAAGCAAACATCAAAATGTCTCCGATCATCTCGCAGCATTTGCCGAGTAATTTTGTGTTACTACTTCTAGATTATTTGTTTGAGTGTTCTCGATATTCCCTGGCACGCCCAGATGAAAATAATTATTTTGATTATATCACATTGATTCCAATTATTATTTTCGTTCTAAAATATTGTATATTCTAATCGTGTCAAATATAACTTGTCGTCTACGTACGTACATGTGAATTTAGATAATTCGTTATTATTATATATACGTACCTATTGTGTAGGCACACAATATGCATAATATTTTACATTTTAATCGTCTTATCCAACAAGTGTATTTTCGAACGAAAACTCAGCCGATTCGCCTTCTATTTCTTTCTTTCTCTCTCTTATTGTTTGCATATACGCATTATATTATATAATATTATTCGTATATATTATTGTTTGTATTGAACATATATAAACTTGTTTCTGATAATTTATGCAAATATAAGCAAAATGTACCGAGATTCGTTATACCGTACAAACAAATATCCGCCCGCGAAATTCCGTCAAAAAGTTATTTAAAAAGCAATACGACGTCAAACTTAATTAAACGCACATATAGCTTCGTGTTTGCGTTATGCGCGTATTACGCGCGTGCGTTTGTTTGTCTCGAAGGAAATTGTTTCCCCGAGAAGTTTTCTATTTGTATATATCGTACACACATAATATACGCACGCGAGTAATAATATTATGTAATAAATATATATAAAATAATAATAATAATAATAATAATAAAAACGTTTCATACCTATTCGTTAAAACATTACGGTCCGGGAGCAGCGTGGGATCTACAAAGAGAATATTTTGTATGCAGCTGCAGCATTGCACAGCGTAACTATACGTAATATTATTGTGAATTTTATAATTTAAAATTTAAAGCATTTTTCATATTATATTATTATATATTATACGAAATTATAATATGGCGCCTGCCGAGTTAATGACAATATATCATTAATTAATCGATGGAACATTTTTATTTATTCGTATCTTTGTTATATAATAATATGTACCTATACAGTATTATTTCTTTGCGAGTACATATCTGCTCTATACCTACTTAATTAACGATTTTTTTCCCCACTTGTTATTTCGCAGTTTTTAGCCAAAATCGCATACATAAATAAAGTATAGGCAATTAAAATTGAAATTAAGATATTATATATATATATATATGTGTAATTAACTAAACGTCACTTATTTATTCCATATACATGGGAAAAAAATAATCATTAAACTGCAATATACTTAATTGCAGCTGTACGTATTCGTTTCGAAAATATTTTATACACACATATATATGTAAAATTATAATTAATTTAATTACTAAAAATAATCACTCATTAAATGTATTTTAATAACGTTTAATTAGACGTTTAAATAATAATAATAATAATGCTTCTTTTCACGTAATTATTTCTTAAATAAAATTTTTAAAAACGTACAAAACATACTTACCGACATTATTGGATTGTATATTATAAAATATATATATATAGGTATACCTATATAAAACTTGTTAATTCAATTATTTTGAAGGGCGTTCATATTTCTATACCTTAATAGGTATAATATTATTTTATGACTAACACATCTCGTTTACATGGGATAAAAAAAAAAATAAAAAATAAAATAAAAACGAGTTTTGAATTTTTGTTATATTCGGTAAAAAGTGGAAATTTATGAAATCAAAATTGTGTAATTTTTTTGGAAATCTCGTATATCAACGTATGACTATAATATTATATAGTTAGGTAGATGATTGACAAGCAAATGGAAACGCCCTTCGGCCTATTTTGATGCAGTATATCGAGTATTCGTGTATATATGCATAAGCACACCGGTTTCCAAAATATTAACGAAACTGACTATCGTAATATTTCATATTATATAGTATACATAGATGGTTGAACAGTAATATATAGGGCGTAAACGATATCTTATGAACTTTTTAAGGAAAGCAATAAAAGATTCATAAAAAGTTTTAGGAACTTTTTTTTATGCTTTTGGAAAATTCAGTTCTTTGATACTATATTTGGCAATATGAATATTATACCTAATATGAAAGTATTTTGGACGATTACGCCCTAAATATTGTTCTTATAGGTACTCACCTTGAATTTTAATGATAATAATTTAGAATAAGTATTACCTATATTATATTTATTAAATTGCAAATATAATTTGAATATTATCATTAAATTTAAGACAAATATTTAGATTTATATATAGATATAATTAAGATATACGCATGTAGACTATAGATATTGCACTCATTTATATTTATATTTTCTCCCTTTTTATGCAAGATTCATCATCATGGTACTATAATTTTCAATATTGAAAAAAAAAATTGAATTATTTACATAACTAGTAAACTAAACAGTATTATACAACTTTTAATAATTTTTACCAACCATAACTTTTTTTGTAAACAACTTTAAACCTCCCTATAATTGTGTAAAATTATGTGAATTTTATTTATTATTCTTTTTAACTACAAAATAGTTCAATAAATGTGCCTCCTGCAAACTGCACATAACTAAACAATAATTAATTTTTCCTTTAGGAATTTGACAGTGTTTGAGGTCATCTGGTCCCTGTAACGGGGAAATTAAATTTTAGGGAGTTTAGAGTTAGTAATAAAACAATTTATTTTATGATAATATTTATTTATAATAAAAAATTATTTTATTTCAATATTGAAAGCCGGTAGTGCGCGCTAGGGTAACAGACCCGATCTTCCAGTACCGATAAGTATTCAATTTATAAAAATACATGTCTGCAGTATAACAAATCAATAAAGGCAATTAAGAGGATGCCACCCCTACAATATTCAAGTGGTTTTGTATATATAGGTAGTTATTATAAAAATTAAAAAATAAATAAAAATCCAATAATTTAAAAATAATAAATATACATATCTATCATTTTTATATTGTTATGTAATCATGATATTATTTGTTTAAAAATATATGTTTTTGAATTTATCATTTTTATCAATTTAAAAATATCGTAGAAAGATGAAAAGAAAACTAATTCTAGCTAACAAAATTATATACCTAACCTGGCCCGTTTTTCGATATATTGATTTTTTTTTTTAATAATAGTTCTGATGAATAAATAAATAAAAAGGTCTGATAGGGCGCTAGAGAATATTTTTAGCCATTATTTACTTTTTGTATCCTATTTCGAATATATTTGTATGTCAGTAAAAGCGAAAAATTCTAATGCGAGTTTTTAATTAAAAATATATGGGTGGGCGTCCATTTAATGCCGTTATTTATTTATATGAAATCTAAGGCATAAATGAAATATATGTCGGATATGTTCTAAATTATCATATAGTAACTTAATAGTATATATTGGCGTTCCAGTCCCAATTTCTACTTTACCTGTTAAATAAATTATTAAATGTTTCGTTTAGGCACCAAAGCTATGGGGAAAAAATCATAAAGGTGTGAGGGGATGTCTGACGAACAAAAGAAAAATTCGTATACAATGAAGTCTCGCTAATCCAAACTTGATGGGGCCGGATCCCGTCCGGATCACCGAAATTCCGGATTAACCGGAAACGTCTTTAAAACGTCTGTTAAACAAGTTTTAGATGAGTAAAACTATTGAAATCAATTATTTATCATAAAAATGGTTTTTTGGTCCCAATACTACAACATAGGCTTACATATTTAACCTACAAACTGATATGGGACAAAAAACGAAACATCTCATTGATTAAAATGCAAAGTACATTTTGATCGTATAGTATCAATGGCAATATTGAGGTCTGTCCGCATTAATCAGATGTCCGAACTAGGTTCCGATTAGCGACATTTAGGGTCGTTCCGAGAGGGGGGGGGTGTCTCATCCCCCCCACTGCGGAAAGCAGTCAACACAATTAAATTCAGTCGGCAAATAGTTGAAAAAAAGTCGATACCCTTTTTTTTTTTTTTTTGCTTATTCACGTTTATGAAATATTTTCAATCGGCAAACTATATAAATATTATATTAGGATTGTAGTCGGTAAAATGGGTAAAAAGTTGATTACCTTTTTTTTTTTTTTTTTTTTTTTTTTTTAGTAAAAGTAATAAAGTATTATATAATTTTTTTACACTTTCACCTCCCCAAAAATCATCTTTCTTCGAGACGGCCCTGGCGATATTCTACTGCACATATACCTAATATACATATGAATGTGTGTTGTCGCTAACGGCCCTTATGCTTTTCAACCATCTGTATTATATAACATTATATTATGATCGTAGCAAATAAATATTACGCGAATTAATTTTAATCGATTGATAACGTTTTCGAGTATTTTATTTTTGCCGAGCAATATCACGTGTGCCCATTGCCATTATTGCAGTAGATTTCCAAGAATTCGCAGTGTGACTGTGTATAATATTTAGGTAAATATTATAAATCGCACGATTTTACGTCGAACACATAAGCCCCATAATCTACTGGTCACCAACACGAGTGTTCCTTGTAATAGTTTTTTTTTTTTTTTTCTTTCCATTCGAATAAATATTTGCGCATACGATAATGGCAATGTCTCTATATTGTTTTCGAAAGCTTATAATGTATACTATAGGTACATACATAGCCCGTCTGTTAGCGGTATGCGCGAATTATGTTTATACCCGTTTTAACTGCATTTATCACACAGTCGCCACATGGCAATTTGTTATTTTATTCGCGAGAATATCTCACCCGACAGCGCCTATAAGTCCGCACTCGACGAACGCATAAAAATCATATATATTTTAAACGTTAGATTTTTGTTCATTTTTTTTTTTTTTTTTTTTTTACCATAGTTTCATTCGGTGCCTAAAATAACTAAAATTCCGTATACCCACTGAACACAAAACACTCGAACAATAATACACAGGTTCACAGGTCACACACCTGTTTAAATTATCATCACCAAATTTTCAACAGTATTCAGCGAGTAATTTGCAAACATTTTAAACTATCACGGTATATTATTATACACTATTTATTTTCGTGTCAACCTTATCAAATCGCAAGTACTGAAAAGTTAAGTTGGCTAATATTGTATGTACAGCCCACCCCCCCCCCCCCAATTATTCCTAGGATTTCGAAAAAGTCCATTTTCTTGTGAAACTTCGAAATAAGTAATTATTAATTTACAAATATTAAGTCTTTTTTATTTTTTTAGAAATTATTTTACTAAACTTTAGTAAACCTTTTACTAAAACTATAGGAAATAACAAGCGGAGTTTGAGATTGATAATAAAATAAAATATGCATTATATAATATGCTTAAAGAAAATCTTTATAATATGCAATAAAAAGGTACAAAATATACGCGAAAATTAAATTATTAAATTCTAAATTTATAATTTATGTATTTTTATAATTAGGTTTCTATTCTAATATTTTATTCCGAAAAACATAATAAATTATATCTATATATATAGACAAGTTGATGTATTATTTCTAATTTTATTGATATAGCTTGAGTGCAACACCTACCGGGTGCAAATCTTTGTAAACAACTCTTTCAAGTGAGACTACTAGTAGGTTAAACACCTTTTGAGCAAAAAACCTTGAATTTGAACGCCGTTAGAGTGTGACACCTTGTAAGTGTAGCTTTTTTTTAAGTACAGCACCTCATTAGTAGAAATACTTTTTAGTGCAATTCGTTTATCTCGGTTTATGTATTTTATCTGGAATCCGTAATAGTCAGTGATTTTGGAAATAATATTGTTAATTAATTAGTTTTAAAAATATTCCACCTATGGTGGAAACTTGCGTTCACTTTTTGGAAAATAGTCGTTCACCCCTAAAATGTTTCCGATGATTGTGTTAACGAAGTAAGTAATTCGAAAATGTATTAAATTTTCTATTCTTGGGTTTTTATAAGATCTCGCCTGAGTCTAACGGGTTTTACACAACTTACAACTGCACATGAATATAAATTCAATGCATTTTTTTAAAAATATCACAAAAGTCTGACAATTAAAAATACATGTACCGTCAAATATAATATGGACATAAAATATAAATGTGTAACAAAATATAGTAGGTATCTACTCTGCACATATGAACAAAAATCACTTAGACTTATCATTCTCGAGGTTTTATAAAGTCAATATATTCAAAAGTCCGATTAAACAACGTTATACCTATAAGATTTCGCCCGAATGTACGTATCGATATAAATTTAATTAAAATTGCGAAAAAACTACGGAAGTTTGATGATTTCAAATGCATTACTATGAGATGTAATACTATAATATAGATGTGAATCAGTGGGTCCAGGGTTGGATTGAAATAATTAAATACGGACTCATCACAGGTCATTATATGACGCATAATTTAATTATATATTTGGATCTATAAAGGCAGGTGCAATAATTATGTAATTCAAACGAATGAAAAAAAAATGATAATACATTTTTAATGATAATAACTAGTTATGATAACAAAAAAATGTATTACATTTTCGTTCAGGTTTCGCATATATCGGATAAAAATAGTCGCGAAATAGATCGGCACAGTGGGATTCGAACCGGTGTATAACCGCGTATCGAATGTTGGTTTAGTCCATCATTCCCGCTACTACTGAGCCACCTATTGAATATGATGGAGTGATAGACATTTTTCGCATTTGACCTATTCAGATAATGGACGACACTGTATATATTATAAACAGATAACAACTGCGTATTCGGAACGAACATCCCGGTCGAACGGGGACGATCGGTAGACAGAGAAACATTCAGTCGGTTGTTAAAACGTCAGGGAAACGCGAATCCGTCGTCCGCGGCGTCAAAAAAAAAGCCTTGAAAGGTCACTAAATCCGATTTCGGAAGTTCGGGACGATAATACGACAACGCGGGAAAACTTCAATTGATAACGGAAAGTCGACGAGTTGAGAATTGCGTATTTTCTTTCCGGCGTCGGAAGCTCGGAGAAAAGGCGAAAACGCGGAGGAACAAAACGCGTACAAAATCTCAAAACAACCGAAGATTAGTTTGAATACGGTAAAAATAAAGGAATGCGCGGAAAGCGGTCGTGAAAACGGGCCGGGGGAATTAAATAATAAATAGTACTGTTTTTTTAATGGGAAAAACGGTATTTGGAGTTAACGTTTTAATCATTTTATATATAAGATTATTGTACCATAACAAACGAAATAAATATCAAAATAATCTCCAAATTGTGAATTTATGCTATAAAAACTTTTTAAATTAAATTCCTTTAGAATAAAACGATTTTATAGCTTGTTTTTCAATATAAAATTAAATTTTTGTCTTTTATGACTTTTGGTTTTAATTTAAATAAATATGTTATTTTGTCATTTTTCATAGTTGTTTGTATTATCGTATTTTGGTCATAATCGTGCATATATTAATTTTCACTTAATAACCTGACTTTTAATGTAAAAGTTTTATCATTAATGCAGCCCTAAGATTTCGTCTTTAGTTACGCCAGCCTATATATTATTATGATTGACACACGCTCCATATTCTAAAATTTCGGATAACCTGCAATAATTTACAAAAATTAAGTGTGGCTTTCCAAAATTTTTAATTTTTGGAAAAATCATAAATAGAATCAATATACAGAAACAGAGCCCTTATTATATAGGTAATTTAATTGTATTAATTTTTTTCAATTCTAGAGACTGGAAATTATTTTCACAACCATGAAATTATATAGATATACCTCTTATATTTCTTGAAAATAAAAAGGTAGAATAATCTTTTTTTGGTTATAGTAGATATATAACACTATCTCTAATTATATTCTATATTATGCATAAATTTTATACTGTCGAATAATCTTGTTTTTTGCTAAACCGAAGAAATGTATATATATTATATTTGATGTACATATACGGATCGCGTCTTTTGGTTTCATGGACTTGTGTCAAGTCTCCTAAATACTTATCTCGAGCGATAAAAAAATAAATAATAATAATAATAAATGGGTTGAGTGCACGTACATGTCACCGTTTATTATTTTTCATCGTAGATATTATACTACACTACTAATCATTTTTTTTCAGTCTCCACCTATAATAACAGCAGAACAAAATAAATACTATTTATACGTTTGTGGAAAACGGCTCATTAATTATTATTACGCCACATAAAGTACATAATTTTTCGAATTAGTCTGAACGTTTTTCTATATCTCTATAGGTGTATTTTAATTTTCCTAAAATATTATGGGTTATGTTATGTTTTATAAATCGCATAACCAATATTATTTTTGAAAGTTTTGTTTTTCATAGGTATTTTAACTCTAAAATAACTTTTAGAATTCGTTTTAACAGTTTTGCGTAAAAATGTGTTTTAGTCGTTTTAAAGCATTTTCTTAAGAGTATTGGAAGCAGTCATTTATTAATGAGTTGTGTATAGGCAATTTTATTTGATTTTCACAAAAATTCAATACATTAGGTTTAAAATGTCCGAATGTATCAACTTAATTTTAAGGAGATTTAGGAAGATGAAATAAAAAATGTGAGAAAATCGATATAAAGTAGACTTAACGAAAAATTCAGATTGTTTTTTAGGATCATTAGGTATCACTTCACTAGATCCATTAGTACTTTGGAAATAGAAGTACTCTAAATTTCTATGTTACGTGTGTGATATAGAGACAGACAATCGTCGCTTCCAATCCCCTTAAAGGTCTTCATCACAGGTCTTTTCTAAGGAGTTTTGGATAGGCAATTATTATATTCATATGAGTTTGTGTTGTGGTTTTGTGATATATAAATCGTCGTTAGTGTGAGTGTACACTTACTATTATTGCAGTGTTGCCCGAAGGGTCTGTACGTGCAAGCACAAGTCAACGAAAGAACAATGTGTCTATCGAATAATATTTATTATTATATTTTTTTTATTTAACCCAAAATTGAATTTTCATAACTGTCGTTATATGGATACGCTTATACAAATACGAAATAATACATCTGAGTAAAATTGATTATGAGGGATTTTACTTGATAGATTTTAAATTAAGCTAATATACAAATTTTTATGGCACAAGTGGTTGAAATTAATAAAAAAAAGTCATAATTTTGATTGTCTGAATTTTATTTAAAAAAAAATCATCTAGTGAAAACACAGAAGAAATAATAATCAATTTAGAACGGTTTTAAAATTTCAAATTGAACATGTTAAACTCTGTTAATTTATGGAAATGACAAAATCATTTTAGGGCTTGAAAAATTCTAATAATTGATAAAGGTTTCAGCACGAATATATGATATGGGTTTTATAGTTTTTTTTTCATATGGATTTGGTTTGGATTTTACGGGAAACAGACACTTTGTACTGACTATTGTTTTATTTGCATAACGTGGACATTATGTACGGTCAAAAATTATCCCAGATTATTTTGATTATTATATTATCACTACCTAGTCACTACTCATGTATTATATACCCCCCTCCCCCTTAATCTCAGAATCTGTCTACCATAACAGTTATGTATAATATTTTTATTTTACATTAAAAGCACAAATGTTTTATGCTGATAACTATAGTTGCATCTATGGTTTTTACCTACATACTATTTGCGTGCCTGCAGATTTTCTACAATGCCAAAAACATTTTCTTTCCTTATTTTATAAATTCGAATCTGTTTATTTTTTATTTAATTCTACCGTTACAATATTTATTAGGTAACAATTATTATTAGTATATATAGTGTGTTCAAAAAGTATGAATATCATAAAAAAAAAATAGAAATTGCCATTGGGCTACATTTTTCATGTATTTAAAAATCAAAATATAATATATTTATATGTGTTACAATAATAATTAATAAATTTTAAATAGTTTATACAATTTAAATATGCAAATAAAAAAAATTTTCATTTATATATACATATGTATATGTACAATATATTATTATGCACATTTTTGATGAACATATTTTATTCAAAAAATAATTTACCTATTTAATTTGAAACTATTATAGGTATAGGTGCATAAAAAAAAATTTCACTGCCTGAAATAGTACAAAGTGTCCACCATAAAAATATTGTGACTACCTACCATATTATTAACTGTCTGTGGTTTTCATTTTTTCAACGTAACCGTAAAAAGTGTCTGTCAACCGGATTTTACATGTGAATTATTTTTAAGATTTTATTTTTCATTTCAATAATCTCATTTTTATATATCTTGCAAATGTCTTATAATATTATATGTCCGTGTATTATTTCCATGTAACATCAATATAATTTGTGTAATAAAAATGTTAATAAAAATAAAAATAATTTATGAAAATTAATGAAGTTTCTATATTGTAAAGTTGTTGTATTTTTATCCTAAAACTCCTCATATACTTCATTAATTATTAGATACCTATGAAGTTTTTCAAATGTTCAAAATATTAATTCGCAAAAAGTAGAATGTAGAAGTTAAATAATAATGCGCAACACGTCATTTAAAATGTTATATAACTTATTTAATATAATGTTTATATATAATATTTTCACGAAATTGCGTAATACCCAATGAAATAATTGTTGTTACTACAGAAAAACTGTTGGACATACTATTATTATAATTTACAAAACATATTGTATAAACTAAGATTAACTGTATCGAAACTAAAATCCAAATTGTTTTAGATTTTAAATAGTGTACATAAATTCGAATCGGAATAATATGTAATTATTATATTATTATTTTCTTAGTTATTATATGACTTGTAATCGGAAATTTACCAACGTTAACGTGAAATATAGAAATGTGTATAGGTACGTAATCATTAAACATAATCACACATTCACAGACAGGAGACACGGGTAGACCACAGACAGAAAAGATTTTACCGGTAACCCCTCTTGAGATTTTTCGAGATAGTGAGGAAATGGATAGGCTGCCACTACCTTATCACTATTTCCTAACTGATATATGCCTATAATTATTATAGTACTAATAATTAAAGTTAAGCAAATTACAACTTTTTTTATCCATGTGTAGGTTTATTTATATTTATTATTTTCATTTGTTAAAATGGTGGTATAATGTAATAAAACAAAATGATAATTCGATTCAATGTACAACATACATCCTCTATAACATAGTCACTTGGGGAACACGAACTCTTAATATTCAATAAGCATATTGATGGCCTATCTGTTTTATTTTATTTTTTTATATATACGAAGTAAATTCGGTGCAATGTCATGAAAAAGCCGTTAAATTATCACTAATATCGTTTTTTTTTTTTAAATATACGTATGATTTCTAATCAATCCAAATCACCTTTAAAACATTTATACACAGAGCTGCCACGTACATTTCCCCAACCCCCCCCCCCACACTAAAATCAACTTTTCTTATATTTCGGATGTCGTACAAATTTCGGGATTGGTCATACAAATGCATACAAATTGCGTCCTAAATATTGAAGGAAAAAAAATGTCCAACATCAAATCGGAAGGGGCTGGGGAAATGTACGTGAGCTGTCTCGGAGAAATACTTAAGGACGGGGGGTATACCCCAAAAAAAATAATTAGGAAATAAGGAAATAAAATAAAGATCCATACACTTTTTTAATAGTTTACCGATTTAACCACAGACCTTAAATTTGCCAACTAATTGCAAACTGGACTTAATTTTATTGATTTTTTCCCCTAAAGTGAAGGTATCTATTTACTCTATTTTCATATATATACATCTTGTGTATATATAATATATATGACTTACTGAATAATTTTTATTTTTTAACAATAATGCTTTTAGCTTTCAATTGTCTAAAACGCGTAACGTATATACTTGTACGTACTATATTATATAGTATATACGATTGTATACAGGGGCAATGAACGTATTAAATATTTTGGTGTTTTATAGTGGTAATCATGGTTGGAACAGTCACGGTGTGATAATACAACTGACTATATATAATGATGAAAGGTCATTTTCTACATTATAACATTTAAAATAAATTTAATAGTTCAACGGTATTATAAATAAACGTTATGTTATATAATATTATAATTTATAATACGTCTGAAAGACAAAATTATAAATAAACTCGCCAAAGATTCTATAGAAATATAATATTATTACAAGGTATATAATTATACAAATATATTTAATTGAATAATTAAGTTATCTTATAAAAACCAAGAATCCTGCAGCAGTTATATCTGTGACTTGGTAAAAAAAAGAACCTATATGATTAACTATGATTTGTCATATGTGTACTTTTGTTACACAATATTACAGTTTCAATATCAAAAGAAAGACTATGATTGATATGAGTTTTTTTTTAAAATACCTATTGAAATATTGTTATTTAAACGAAAACAAAAAAAGTTAGTCCATCGTTCTTTCGCAGTAGGTACTCCTCGGACAGAACAGTATAATATATATATATAATATTATTATTTTAAATACATGAAATTAAAAAAATATCATATTGCATTCGAAAAACAATTTTGAGCGATGTTCCATATAATATTATGTCCGGACTTTTAAGAAGTGTATGTTATTTTCGGTACCCAGTTTTTCTTTAAAACTACTGGAAACCCGAAAAGTGACCTCTTTAAAGTACAGCGACCAGCACGAATTCGTACAATGAGAAAACTTCTTTAGAGCGCTTTCGCATGCAGCCACTTAGCAACGCCACTTATAAACGCCCGCGTTCTGCGACAAAGGCAACCGCCGTCACCGTCTGCAGCGTTTCCGATCTGTGGCTATGGTCGCCGTGTGAAACCATCCATGTCTCCCCGCATTTTTCCATCAGCAGCGTTTCTCAGTGGCACTGCTGAGTGGTTTCGTGTGATATGGCCCTTTTTATTAAAAAAGTCCTCCTTAAATCCATCTACCGGAAAAAGTTTATACCTATATTTATATATATATATATATATATGTGGAATTTACATTATAGGAGTACTTACAGTTATAAAATACTTTTCAAGCGTATTATAAATTCTTAAATCGTTGAATTTTAAATGGAAATTTTTTGAAATTGTCTACGCATATATAACGGAAATTTATTATATTTTAAAATTCAAATTAACGTCATAAAGTTTTTACATAATTATACTTGTCTGAACGCCTCCCTAGTCTACAGTAAAAATTACTATTGTTTTTTAATCCTTCACTAAATCCTGACGGATAATACATTACGTAATATTAGTAGTAGTAATAATAATATACGTTATATCAAGGAAAATTATAAAACGATTGCATTATAATATTATAATTATATAGCCGAATAGGCAGAGCCGTAGCAATATTCGATAGCGCCCCTGGCAAAGAACCGAATTTCCGTCCCTAACTTGGTAATAAGGAAAACATGTCATCAACTTATTTTTACAAGATTTTTCCCCCAAATCTTAGACATTTTGGGGAAAGATATTACTGAATTTCGATTTTTGCGCCCCGTTTTCCGTTGCGCCCTTGGCCTGGGCTAGTTTCGCCAAGCCTTTGCTGCGGCTCTGCATAATAGGTAATGGATACTATTGTATATGAACGTCCGTGAACACTGCTTATAATAATATGTACAAAATACCTACGACCGGATAAATACGAATCGTAAAATTACAATTTGGAGACGTTTTACTGGGGTCAGTACTATATCACGGTCGAGTTTTATGGGTTAATATTGATATAAATATTATGGCGTGTACAATAATTATTATTTTTTTTTTATAAATCTGGGGCACGCGTTTGCAATCGACCACCGGCTACGGAATACGCGGGACACCGGTCACCCGTATATAAAATAATATTATATAATAATATGTACACGTGTCATATTATGTGGATGTATACATAAGCCGAGATAATTTTATAAATAATTGTTTTTTCACGAAACGTACACAATAATAATAATAATAATAATAATAATAATAATAGCTAGGTAGTGTACTATTGCAGCAGCCGCCACCGAATTATTTAGGTCATTTCGGAAAACGTGCGGGTATGCTACGATGGGGGCTCGACAACGTTGTTTTCGTGAAATAATAATACAATAAGGACAAAAATATTATTAGACGATATTTTCGGTGCGTCTACATTATCGATTTCCACTGGCCCTGATTTCTATAAAGGCCCTATTTTTTATAATTTTCTATTTGGAATTTGGAAAACGCGTATACCGGTAGACATAAAATACAAACATAATGGAGATTTTGTTATAGTAATAATTTTGTTCACGATTAATCATTATTACATAAAAAGATCCATAAGACATGTACTCGGGTGAAAAATGTGCCAACGAAATATGGGCTTTTTACCGTAAAACTACGGATTACGACTTTATTTTAAAATCATATGTTATACCTATTAATAATATTCTAAAGCGGCCTCTGCGCAACTCGTGGCTCGGAACGACATCGAGCTTTATCATAACGTATGATTCGATCAGACAAAATTTTAGCTTGGCTGCGATCGATTCTCACCCACGACTCACGAGCCATATTAGTCGTACCGTATATAATATATATATAGGTAACTAAATATGGGTGCAACACTGCAACATGTTTGAATTTCGAATCAAACTTAGTCTTCATATGTTCAATTTGTTTTGAAATTCGAACAGTTTAATACCTCGAAACTTCTATATAATTATATTACAATATTGGTTTGTGTGTCATAACTCAAGTTTAACTTGAATGGATTGAAACTGTTCGTATTTTAAACCGAACTCGATTGAGAAAAAATTTAACTGAACTCTCGAGTATTTGGTTAAATTTCGAATAGAACCACGTATAGGTGATATATCCTGATTCGAAAGCTGGAAATTCAAAATTAAAATAGCACAGTTACCTAATTATTATTATTTACTAATGAAAGTATCAAAAATAAATTATAATTTATAAAATATATATTTTTAAATTGTAATTCAAATTATATTTGTATCTATAAGAAAAAAAAGGTAAGATGTTCTAGTATAACATAAGATGTTCTAGTTTATTGTTAAATAATTTAGGTAAGTCATGTGACATGAAAACCACATAATATTATAGCCTATAGATTCAGCTCGTCTAAAATATGATCGATATTGTCCCGAGTCCCGGACCGAACAAGTGGCTGAGAATCCGGTTTTCTTAGTTTTTATTATTTCAGGTAGGTATTTAACATTTATACCAATAAGTATATATTTGTATTTATGTGGAAAGTATACTTTGAAAGTTAAAAAAATGGAGGGAGGTAAGCAAAATTCACCTCTATAATTGCAAGAGCTAACGGTAGAAACAAGTTTTGTCGTAAAAATTCTGCGCAGAAAATAAATAAATACAAATTTGCACTAATATATTTTAAAAATTCAATTTATGTGCTAAATTAATTGCTAATTTATGAACTACGTATTAAAATTATGATAAGATTTAATTTAATTTAATTTATCTTCAGCTGTCTTCGTGAATAATACGTAAAAAATAAATTTACATAAATAAATATAATAATAATAAAGAGAGCTGGTATATTATATGAATATTGAACAGGTACTATAACGGATTTTTTAATGTATTTTATAGCAACTACCTATATGGTAATTAAAAAAAAAAACATTTTTAAGTAAATTATGTACTAGAATTCGTTTTATATCTATAAATAGGCACATTTTTATGTGGAAAATTCAAAATATGAAATAATGTAAATAAATAGGACTTGGATTCCGCAAAAATCGTATGGGTCCTATCACGTACTAGTACGATAATAAATAATAATAATAATAATAATAATAATAATACGTTTGATAATAATAATATAACATGTATTTTCTGTTGGTACGCTGGAGAGGGCGGCGTTTGAGTATAATATACGTCGATCGGTAGTCGACGTCGGGGTGTGGTGTTTAGGTGACCTAGTTTCATGGCGTCGGTGACCTAAATCCGCGTTTGTGTTTATGTACGTGGAAAATTTATAACACACGAAAGGAAATTTCATAACGTCCTATTATGATTATTATTTTTGCAGTATATACAATGTGTTTATACGTTATGAAACCGTGGTTATTTATAGTTATTAATAACATAGTCATATAAGTTATCTGATCTTAAAATAAAACGATAAAAAGGTGTGCGGCGAGGTATACGGTTACTGGGAGCTGATTGTTACTTAAAGGGGAGGCGTTTTAATTACTTTATAAAATAGTTTAGGGGCAACTTTAAAAAAAAATATTTTTTTTTTTTTTTGCTCATTAATAAATCATTAACAAGTTATTACAAAAGGTCGATGAGCCGAACAAAAAAAGAATATATATCACCAACTGTTTTTGATGAGGGGGGGGGTTCTAAATAATTGTTAGCCCGGGTGCAGTAATTTTCTAAATACGGCCCTGGACATGAACTAATAACTTTAGTATCCCGGCCAGGCACTATAATTTCGATAACTTTAATGAACCATTTGGACATTATTATGTATTTATTTTATACATTTATAGATTAAAGAGAACGCCATCGCCCAATTATTAAGGGGTTTTTTTCAGGCAATTTTTATATAATTTTAAGAATATGGAAATTCAAAAATTTAAAAATACTTAAATTAAGTACCATATATAAACATGCAATGATTCGTGCCCATAGGGTTAAGAACCATTTACTCTCAGGTAATTTGTGGATATTTTTCTTTACATCTGGTAATAATAACGGGAGATCGATTAATTTAAAATATGATGATAATTAATAATATTATGTTTTGTATTTATATAGGTATCTGTGTTTTTTTTTTTATGAACTTTTATCATTTATTTGTTGTAATATAATTCAATTGTTTTTATCCTACCATGCAGTGGTCATATTATAATATTATCATAAAATGAACATTTATTTTATTATTATATATTTCGTTATTAATTGTTATAATAGTATATAATATACTCGTATATCATTAAGACAGTGAAAAGCGAGGGAAATATTTTGTTTCTTGAAATTAAAACGGAACAATTTTTGAAATTTAATTGCGCTGTAAGCATTTTATTATAATTATTATTATTTAATATTATAAACTTAATATTATATATCTATGAAAACTATGTATCTCGATGATGATATCTAATCATATATAAAAAATGAGTATATGATTAGGTTTTTATAAATTGAAATGGCCAAAAATATAACGTGACTCATATTGTGTGTGACGTCATTTCAGTGTCGATAATTTATTATATAGTTATAATAACAATAATATTACTGAAAAACATAATATATAGTTATATTAGGTTATACAATATATACTCTTATATGTATTTTAATTAAAAATGGCTTGAAATTCTAATCTTCAAGATAATTATTATACAATAATTTTAAAAGTAAATAACGAAAAATTATTTGAAGCTAATGCACAGTTCTAATTAATTAGAATAAAGAAATTAAAACAATGTAAATTTAAATATAATTTGGTTATTATTATTATAACTTATAATTTACACATTAACGTTCAATTAATTATACACAATTAATAATATAAAAATAGTAACATTTTTAATTGATCAATGCTCTGAAATCGCAATTTACGTAATAATTATGCAAGTCCATATAGTTGGAAAATGTTACGAATTCCCAATAAAGAATTCCAATCAATCATAAATTAAAAAATTTTTGTTTACACATATTTCTAAAATATAATATTTATAATTTCTGTACAAAATATTTATAATATATAAATACTACCCGCGTTTTCTTGTAGGCCTCTTGTAGGATTCGCCCTTGTATGAAGCTAAAAAACTTAACTTTTTATTAAAGTTCAGTTACTCAGAAGTTATTTATTATGTATATTTTTTTTTGTTTAAAATGTTTTGTTTTTCGTATTAATGGCTTGTGATCATAATAATTTATTTTATGACCGCGATTACTTATCAATATTATTCATATAGATACTAACGTTTCTAAAAAACCTTATTATTGAAACTTTAAAAAAATAGTTGGGTATATTTCAGTAAAATAAATAGTAATTAATATAGATAAAACATAAAAAATAGATGAATTTTAACTAATAATTTAACTCGGTTTTCTAACATATAATTTAGTCATTGTTTATTTTTAACCAACAAGAGAATATCTCACCCCTGATTTTCAGACTATAAAAAATTAAAAAAAAAAAAAAAATTAAAATCTAAAAATTATAAAATGATTAAATATATTTTCAAGTAAATTATATACTAGTACAATTTTATATTGTAGTCGTTTTTATGTGAGTATTTATGTAATATTATTGAAAATATTACTTTTGCACTTATCATTTATATCAACGTCATATAGAATGATGAAAAAAATAGTTATTTTTAAATACGGACATTTCAATGATTTTTATATGAGTGGTTGAAAAATAGATTATGTTGATATATCTTTAAAAAAAAAAATATTAAAACACGGTTAAGTAAATAAGTAATGTTGTTATTGGGTATCATTTGTATTTTTCGGTTTGTAATTCTAAGATGTTATTACGTTAATAAAATTGAGAAATTATGAAAAATTGGACTGGCTTGAAGGACGTTAGATTTGGGTGTATCTATTTTCGTATATACTTATATTGTCATCCAGTAAAGTGTACACATCATATAAGGTCATGTATAGAAGTACATAGTATACACGTCATACGCATTACTAGACTGTTTATAGTGGTGAATAATCTGATGGCGTAAGTGACGCATGTGCACAATTATATTATTATATATAATATAATATATGGCCATAGGGATGCTACAAAATATTTTTAAAGACATTTTTACGAAGAATGTTATTTTCATATTTTAGAAAATTAGTTTAAAAATATGATAAAATTAAAATCGTAAGAAGGTAGCAATATGTATGCATTAAGTATTTGAATGAAAATGAATTTGGATACTATATTTATTTTAGTATTTAAATACTATTAAATACTTTGTATTTTAATGATATTTCATATGCATTTATTTTTTGGTATCTATTAACTATTTTTTCTAATTTTCTGAATATTTTTCATAACATTTTAACACTAAAAATATATTCAGTTTTATTAATTTCCTCGATATATTGAATATCTTATCATATAATGATGCTATATACATATATGTATGCACTTATATATGCAAGGGGGCGTTCAAGTATTACGTAAACGCATAGGTGGGAGGGGAGCAAGAACCTTTTTAATAATAATACGGTAATGGTAAATATTATGTTAACACAATATCACGTTGGAAACTAATTTTTTTTTTTTGTAGAGTTTGTTCTTTACGATTTATATTTTATGTGACGCGTGGTTCAAATGTTAGGTTGCAAATTTTAAGTTAAAATTTAATTGAGTTAGTAAATAGCACATGATTCAAATTGATCTTTAACTCATAACTTAAAAAAAAAATTTATTTAATTTTAATTATTTTATTTACTTAAAATAATTTATTAAATTTGTTAGTAAATAGAATATAAAATATAATATTAAATGTCCGTTTATTTAAATTTAAATCTTGTAAAATATATTTTGTATTTGTACATTCAAATTTAGATTTTTTCTTAAAATATTTTTTTAAGAAGTAGGTACCTACCTATATTAAAAAACTATTCAATACTTTTTTATGATGTAAATATAACTATTATTATTCATAAATCTTAAAAACGTTTTAAAACTAGTATAATCTATTTTTTAAATGGTATATATCCACAGAATTATTCAATCAAATATTAACACAGAATATAATTTAAGAATTACAGAATCAAAACAGCCAGAAACAAAAATTATATAGATATGTAATTGGTTATTAAAACCTATTATTTTGCAAGGACGGAAATAGTCAATGATAAAATTAACTAGTTAGGTTAGGTTAGGTTTAGTGTTCTCGTTGAACGAAACTCACGTTTCACGTTCCAAAATATACGCGCCAACTTAAGATACCTAACCTAACCTCACCTGACACAATAAACAATTTTAATTACACAATATACGGTTGTATCCAGGGCCGTCCTGACTTGGAGGGGGAGTGTCGCACTTCCCCCACACCCATCACGGAAAGCAGTCGGCAAAATTAAGTTTAGTTGGCAAATTTAAGTTCAGTCGGCAAACGGTAGAAAAAGTCTATGCCCTTTTTTTTTTTGCTTTAGTCGGCGCAAAATGGGAAAAAAATTTGATTTTGTGTTTTGAAAATAAATATTACCTATATAATTTTTTTTACATTTTCACCCCCCCCCCCTCAAAAAAAAATTTTTTTGGGACGACCCTGGTCGTATCTGCGTCAACTCGTTATAAACGACCGACATCCGCCAGATAAACGTATATATATAGACAAGGGGATAATCACAGCATAGAAAAATGTGATTTATGATTTTCCATATTATGGATTTTCAATGAAATGTAGTGCGATTTACACCCACTCGTAAGTTGGATTATGGACCGTTTGGTCGCCCCCATACTCGCAATGCCCTATATTAGCGGTAACAACGTAAAAATAATTTCATCTCAAACTTCACGTCCAACGGACACGGAAGTCCGAATGTCTTGTAACGTTCTAGTCGTCTTACATACAATACCTATTATTTTTTCGACGGCCAGACCGTTATCACTCGAAAACCAATATTCGACGTGACACGGATAACGGTATTCCGACACGGCGCGACGGCGACCCTGTACGGCTGAACCCCGGGTACGTCACCGGCTGCTCCCCGGCGGGTCATTCGACGATATTCCGGGACTCGGTCAACAACGCACGTCTCCGCACTGCATGCCGGCTGAGCCCCTGGTACAGATCTCCCAATTCCGAGCGTAGTTTTGTATAATGTCCGCCATAACCTAACCTAACATCCATTGATTAACGCGAAAATAAACGTAGTAGTGTGTATTATTACGTTCCCGTACTGCGTTCCAGCTGAGCCCCTGGTCACCGCCAAACGACAACAATCAATCTGCGACATACGAATTTCGAATTCCGAATTCCGGATTTTCGCCGACAATCGATCGGAGGAATCATCTCAAACAGATGATGCCCGTCCGTGCGTCCCCCCACTGTGAATTTCAACTAGTTAATTTAATTTAATTAATATAATTTTAACTAGTATGACGTGTACTATATTATAACTGAAAAATCCTCACACTTTTTTTTTTAAGCAAAACCGTTGTAAAACTGTTGTAATATTATTATTAATATATTACGTTTAGTGTAATTTTTCGATAAATAAATATTTATTTGTTTTTTAAATATCGTGCACACATTCACGTTTTAAGTTTAAAAATTTACTTAAAAAATCTATTTTTAATTTAAAAATGGTACATTTTGTAGGGTCGGAAAGGGACATTGTGAATTTTTCCGGAAATTTAACACCTATAAAATGTTTTTAAAAAAAAAAAACAACAATAATCGAAGTTGCCGGTAATATTTTATAGAGCTAATTAGCTAATAAGGCGATGGTCCCTAAATTTACTTATATTTTTATTAGGTACTTTTATTATAATAAAATTATTATGAAGGTAATCATCGAGCTGTAACATTTTCATGAAAAAAAAAATGTTATAAAAAAAAAAAAATAAAAAAAAATACACTAATTTAATATGACCGATGTGTAGGTTCTTGTATTATTTTTCAATTACATAATATAACATATATTTTAATTATACCTATACACGTGGACTTCAGTAACGGGAATGATATTAATTAATTAAACTCGTATATTATTTCTATTGTTTCATAACAGAAATTTTTACGTTTTTTTACTGGGAAGTCATAATTGTGTATAGGTTAGGTATATACGAGCTTAGCAACAACAACAATAATACTAATATATTTTAATATTTTACGACCAAAATCTTAATAAATCACGCACAGATGTCATGACAGTCATGTCGTGAGGCCACATTGAAACGTATAGTAAACTGAAACGCGGTGTTGGGAGCAATATATTGACAATATTTGTTGTCCTTGATGATGCACAAATCAACCCAAGAGTCAAGTCGGGGATCAAAATAACAAAAAATGGAAGGGGCACAATGATCACTTTACTATTTGGTCGTTCTGCCGTAACCTTATATAAAAAAATCTCAAATATGATTCTGCAATGTATTAAAAATTCTTATTTAGTTCAAAATATACTTCGTCGTGATTGAAAATCGGTGTTTTAAATATAACTTTAAAATAAACGTCAAGAATCAATATTTAATTTTTAAAAAGGTAAATTTTAAAGAACAAAATAATACATTTTTTCGTAGATCAATATTCTGTGCCATAAGTTTTCAGAAATCTACAATTTATTTATAATAATAATATTTTGATAATGTATATATAATAATTTTTAACGAACGATATTATTTTGCAGATCCCACTTTGAGTGCACGTCTGTTTTTAAATATGTTAAAGGACACGTATTTTATGCACTGATAGAGGTTTGGGTGTCCCCTATGGACTTTATTTTTGCATTTTAGATTCTGAACGTATAATGGTTTTTCACTGATGGGGTTTTTTTAATGTATATATTATATATATACGTTTTCGATCTGAAGTAGACAGTAGTTGAGTAAAAATTTTCGGCTTTCTGATCGAATATTCGTTTTGGTTGGTACTTTAAAGAGGTTCTTTTTTGATTTTCAAGTACATTTCTGAAGAGTGGAGGAAAAGTACTGAAATTGACCAAAACTTGTTAGAAGTCGGGAAATAATCAAGTTAGAGACTTAAAATAAATACCAAATATTAACTATAGTAATATTAACATGATAAAATTTAAAATTAAACACATATTTGACAATTTTTTATTCTTGCGTACTGATATATACAGGGTTATTCTGGTAGAAGTCGAGTAGGAGATTTTGAATACAAATTACTTTCTGACAGGAAATATATTCCAGTTGGTACTTCAAAGACTCCATTTATCAATTCCCCCAGTAGTATTTTTTTATACGTAGGTAAAGGAAAACTCCAAAAATAATGGAAAATTGTTATAATTAGGAAATTTATATTTAAATATTATATTATACCAAACTTTGCTCAGAATTTTTTTTGAAATACAATGTTTTCTTTTTGTTTAATCTAAAATAATAAGTAATAATTATAATAATAATAAGAACCTATGGACCAACTTTTGTATTATTGCTTGAATTACACTTAAAAAAGTAGTACCTACAGGAAAGTGTATAATATGGAGATTGATTGATTTTTTATTTTTCTCACCAAATACGGGTATTTAATTATAATTTCCTCTCCTTTAGCAAATGCTGGCTATGCCACTGATTCTATAAGTCCTAATCAGTGGTTAAATTGGGAAAAAAAATAAGGACGGACTCTGAGTTTAGTTAAAAATCAGCGTTCCGGGACATATCAATGAAAAAGTATAAGTCGTGCAGGACTTCGTCCCCCATACCCCCCATCCAACATTTTTCAACCAGGGGATAATTTAAAAACATTTAAAATTATTATATAACATGAATAGAATAGAAAAATGCAATATGTTTTTTACATCAACATTGGGTTATATATTTTTATAATGGCATATAGTTCAAGCATTCCCAGTGTCGGACTGGCATCAAAAGGCCTAGTCCGCGATTTGGTCAAAGGGCCCATATATCCAATGAAAAATAATAATCATTCCACTTAAGAGAACGTCCCATATAAAATTTTTACGAGTTCTACATTATATAGAACATTTTTAAGAAAATTTAAAAACCGCTTCACAAAAAAAATTTGGTCGGGTAGCAGTAGTCGTAATTTATTAAAAAATACAATATAATAAACATAATTATCTGTGTTTAACCGTCGTCCTTCTTTCGATAACATAAATCCTCCAAAAAAGTGATTTTTATAAATTAAAAAAT